>GL380275.1:49204-91078 GCA_000143925.2 Caenorhabditis brenneri | reverse complement strand
CACTGTAAAGGTCAAATAAAATCACACATGCTATGACAAACTGTCATGACACTCATCGATAGAATAAAGAGCCATAAAATAAGAATCTCCTGCAACCGATTTAACTAAACATGTGACGTCTCAAATTTGACCCTTTCTATACTAGGCGCTCTTTTACTAACCCAATCACGAGCGGCGACATCTGTAGCCAACATAATTGGTGTCTTTCCGGCCTTGAACTCTGAAAAAAATAAAATTAGATAAACGTCAGTCTGAATAGTAAACAAACCTTGAAGGACCCAATCTCTCTCTCCTTGATTCTTGTCTCCATGGATGCAAAGAGTTGGCCATCCGTCACGACGCATGGTACGAGTTAGCTCATCGGCCTTACGCTTTGTCTCCACGAAGATGATTGTTTTACAATCCTTCTGATTCATAATGTGGTTAAGGAGTTCCATAAGCTTAGCCGTCTTGGCGTGCTCTTCGAGGACATGCACAACTTGAGTAATGTTGTGGTTGGCAGCCAACTCGAGAGATCCGACATTGAGGAATGCGGCGTCCTTCTGGAAATCAGAAGCCAAGGAGCGGACTTCCTTTGGCCACGTGGCGGAGAACATGAGTGTTTGTCTGTCTGGCTGAAAATAGAGTGATTGTGTATAAAAATAACTTTATCTCGAATATTCAAACTTACGCGAATTTGTCCGATGATTTTTCTGATTTGTGGCTCGAAACCCATATCAAGCATGCGATCGGCTTCATCGAGAACCAAGTACGAGCATCTCTTCATGTTGGTCGTTCCGTTGTCAAGGAAATCAAGAAGACGTCCTGGAGTGGCGACAGCGATGTCGACTCCACGCTCGAGATCGCGAGCTTGTGGTCCCTTGGAGGCTCCTCCGAAAAGACAAGTCATCTTGAGTCCAAGTGAATGGCAGAAATCGATGGAGACTTCTTGAACTTGTTGAGCGAGCTCACGAGTTGGAAGAAGTACAAGAACTGATGGTCCCTCTCCACGTTGACGATGTGGCTGCTTGGTGATGTGAACAAGAGCTGGCAACATGAAAGCAAGGGTCTTTCCAGATCCGGTCTTGGCGATGGAGATGATGTCACGTCCGCTCATAGCGATCGGCCAAGAAATCGATTGGATGACTGTCGGCTTTTGGAACTTTCCGTACAACAGTTCGTGAACTTGTCCAGGAAGTGGAGCCTCGTTGAATTCGAAGACTGGACGTGGGATTCCACGGCCTTCAAGAGTAACTTGGTTTGCAGAAACCCATTGATCAATCTCGTATTGGTCACGACGGGAGACAGCTGCATTCTCGTGGTAGAAGTTCTTCTCGATTGGAGTGAGATTCTCAGCGGTCCAGTCTATGTCACGAAGACGACCTCCGGCAGATCCACCGCTAGAGCCTCCACGTCCTCCTGGTCCACTACGGCCTCCACGGCCACCACCGCCGTATCCACCGCCTCCGCCATATCCGCCTCCTCCGTATCCACCACCTCCGTGGCCACCGCCGCCACCATATCCACCTCCGCCACCGCGGGATCCTCCGTATCCACCGCCACCTCCTCCGTAGCCTCCACCGCTACCTCCGTAACTTCTTGAGCTTCCACTGAAATAATCGATTGAATACGACTGAATGAAATTGCGAAATGAAACTCACTATCCTCTATCACCCATTTTTTGTTGATTTTTTATATGTTGTTGAAATGCAAACTTTTGCTCCTTGAGGGGCTGCTGAGAAAATAAAAATCGATTCCGATTAGTAGACCCGTTTGGCGGCTCGTCTTCTTGGTTTGCAGAAGCACGCGCTGTCGAATAACAAAGTTTAGTTTGTGGATTCGAAGCGCTTAGAAAACGAGTGGCAAACGAGAACGGACGAATTGAAGAGATGAACCAAATTTTGACGAGAAATCGGTTCGTTTATTACCCTACAAAACCCAAGTGTGGGACACAATAACTGAAGTATTTTGCGTCACACCGTTCGAAAATAAGGGAAGAGTTGGGTTAGAAATAGGGAAAATTCAAAAAAAAAAAAGAATAAAATGTTAAAACAAGACACGAGTATCAGTTTCAAAAGCGATAATCACGTCGAAATTCTTTTGGGACGAATCAATTCGACAGAAATGAAAAAAAAGCGGGCAGAGGTGAGAGAGAAATATATGCGCGTTGCGAGACCCACCACTCGTTAAATGGGAAGCGCCTTTAAACAAGTGACGTCATACTGTCATTAAATTTTCACGCTTAATGATCTAGTCAGCTGATTAGCTGAAATTGAATATAAGGAAACGAAAAAAATAATTTTTTTTAGCCCAGAAAATTTTTTCGGACAGAATTAAGTAAAATTGATTAATTTCGTAACCTTTCGAAAAAAAAAAAGATTCCGGAAAAGTCGCGAAATTTCTTCAAATTGTCATCATTTCTATCTTTTAAAAGCTTCGTCTTACTCTACTAGATTTCATATAACCATTTTCCAGTAATGGCGGAGTTCCCGAATCTCGGAAAGCACTGTGAAAGTGCAGTTTGTAATCGACTTGGTAAGATTTTATATTTAGAAAATTAAAATGAAGTGCAAATCGTTTTAGACTTCCTCCCGATTAAATGCTCAAGTTGTGCTCACTTCTACTGTTCAGAACACTACACCTTTGAAGCACACAGTTGTCCAACCGGGTCTCGAAAGGTAAATTCCTTTTATTTTCAAAAAACAAAATAGATTAATGAACCAGACAATTCCAGTCAGTCCAAGTCCCGATATGCCCGATCTGTGAGAAGCCAGTGCCCACACCCAAAGATGTTACTGTAGACTATCAAGTAAGTATTTATAATCAAATAAATTATGTTATTATAATTTGTTCAGGTGAACGAGCATATCCAGAACAACTGCCAGACGAAAAGATCCAAAGTCTACACCAATGCCTGCTCAGTGCCAAAGTGCAAAAAGAAGGAGCTCGTAGCCATGAACTGTACGAAGTGCAGGTTCAACTACTGCCTCTCCCATCGACATGAGAGGGATCACAGTTGCGAACGGAAGACTGCAGAATACAATGCAATGCAGAAAAGGAATCAAAATTCTTGGACAGAATCGTAAGTGTTTTTTTTTTGGTAATCTCTGAATTGAGGAAATTCCAGAATCAGAAAAATCGGTATTCAATGTTTTGCTCGAAGAAATCGCAGAGCAGGAAAATTGAACCTAATGAAAATTTGATTCCCAAATAAATGTTCATTCTATCATCAGAATTGTTACTTTTCAGATTCACCTCCATTGCTC
The DNA here is from genome assembly GCA_000143925.2 of Caenorhabditis brenneri. Classification (NCBI taxonomy): domain Eukaryota; kingdom Metazoa; phylum Nematoda; class Chromadorea; order Rhabditida; family Rhabditidae; genus Caenorhabditis; species Caenorhabditis brenneri. The sequence continues at coordinate 87,833 of GL380275.1, read as the reverse complement.
GTTCCCGCATGAATCCGTGCTCCTCCCAAGCAAGGACTGAAAACGACGAGGCACTGGCGAGGTCACTCCAACAAGAAGAGTACAATCGTGTGGCTCCACCAACTCAATCAAGAAGTAACTCTAATAATTGTACCATTGCATAATTTTTCCACTCATTTTACTCGCTTCCCCCTTTTTTTCTGTATATTTTTTGTATCGCATTCCCACCTCACCCTTCTAGTTTATTCATATCTACTGTGATAATTTTTTTGCCATTTTCGTCATTTTTGTACAATAAACTCCTGGTTTTTCAGTTTTTTTTTCTGGAATCGTCGGCAAAAAAAACAGTGGCGGTCTTATCAAAAGGAGAGTATACTCGTGTACACCGTTTCCTTCTTTGGGCTGGAAGGCGGGGAAAAGTATACTCTGTGTCTTCCTCTTTGAGATGGTCCTCTTTTCCCTGAAGGCATCGGCTAGATCAAAACTGAAAGTATACCCGTGTACACCATTCTTTAGAACTCGCCGTTCGACTCATGCCCCGTAGAATGCTCCACCCCCTAACTCCACAATGATAGTCTGAGAAGAATCCGAATCATTCTCATCTGAATACCGAGTCAAGATGTATCCACACTCTTCTTCGTCTTCTTCTGCTGCCTACTATTCGCCTTCCAATAATCCACCACCTCCGATGTTCTATCACAACCTCAATTCCGTTCAACTCTTCGGATATGGGATGCCAATGGATCAGCAGATGCATTTTCATCCAATTCAAACGGAAAATCAACAAATGATGGCTCAACAGTATATCAAGACTGAGGAGATGGCCTATGATCAGCAGCAGTTCGTGGCTCAGCCAGCTGAGCAATTTGTTAGAATTCCAGATGGCATGGTTTATGGTGAGTCTTTGAAAAGTTTCAGCCTTCAAAAAATCAATTTGTGAATTTCCAGGTCAACCAGCTTATCCTGTCATGAACATCATGACCCCATATCATCAACAACCAGCCATCAATCAAATGGATTTTGCAACTCAACTTCTGGATTACGAAGATCCAATCGGAAAAAATAATTCAATTTTTGAATTTTCAGGTCAACCAGCCTATCCTGTCATGAACAGCACGGTCCCATACCAACAACAACCGGTCATCGACCAAACTTCATTGGATTTTGCAACAACACTTCTGGATTACGAAGATCCAATCGGAAACATTGAGAATGTTACTCCGTCAGCTCCAGAACAGAGAAGAAAAAGAAGCGAAACGAAAAAGAGTGTGACGACTGGTGGAAAGATGCATCAGAATACCGAATGCGTCAACTGTGGATGCCGTGAAACGAAGATGTGGAGACGAAACGAGAGAGGAGAGCCAGAGTGCAAGTGAGTTTCTTTTTGAAACTTCCAACTAACAACTTGTTTCAGTCCGTGCAATCTCTACGAGCGTTGCAATGGTTCGAAGCGGCCAGCAAGATTGTGGAACAAGCCAACAATCAGAAGAAGACGTCGTCCAGCTGTCGAGCCAGTTGAGCAAGAGGCTGGGCCATCCACGAAGATGCCACGTATGAAGACTGAAATCGATAATTATTTCTAAATTTTTACGAGTTTTTCCTACCGTTTGATGTTTCCAACACCATCCAATTCCAATGTTTCGATCTCTCTTCCTGTCATAAACACATCAATAAACCATATCCATTGAAAATGCGTTAAAAAAAACTACAACCCTACAAACACAATAGCGTTTTCTCAAAAAAAAACTGTGAAATTGGAAACGAAAAGAATCAAAAGTATTCGCTGGCTGAAAAGAAAAGTACAGTAGTTTAGTCATCAAAAGTTTTCAGCGCGGGAAGAGACAGAGTGAGTTTCACACGGAATTCAGAATCTTTTTTTTCGAAATATTGATTTTTTTAAATTGAATTTTGCGATTAATCGATGTGATAAGAGTCTGAAATCAGATATGTTTGTGTGAAAAATGGAGGAATCAGGCCTTTTTTCGTGAGAATAGCAGGAGAGAATCGGTTTTATAACGTGAAATTTTGAAAATTTGAACTAAAATTCGTTTTTTCCATTTGCGAACTCGTCATTCCCCTGAAGCTGTCGTCATAAAGAAGTAAGATTTTAGATGATTTCAATGTAAATCGGAGATTTTTTGAAGCGAATTTCGCGAGAATTCTGATATTTTTTGGTGAATAATCAACTGTTATGTACCTCTACTGCTATTTCTCTACTGCTATGCTGTATCTGCTATTGTCTCAACTGCTATATTTGGCTCTTCTGCTATACCCATAGCTGTTGAGACATCAAAAGTGGCAAAAATAGCAGTTGATACATAAGCTATAGCAGTTGACTGATTTTTGGTTTTCTCGATTCGAAAAATTCCGAGAGTTTTATGATAGAAATGTGGCAAATACGAGTACGATAAATGAACAAATACGATAAAACTCTCGGAATTTTTCGAATCGAGAAAACCAAAAATCTAGAAACTCAGAGGTTTTTGAGCGAATGCATCGAAAATGAAGTGTCTAGTTTCCAGTAAAGTCTCTTCAACAAAATTCCGCACGCCATAACAACTAGTTGCCCGAATTTTCACAGATTCTGTCAAATATTCTGAATCCTTCTGATCTTCTTTGACCTCTTCGTTGATATTGTTTCCGCCGTTGTTTTTCGTTGCCGTATTCACAAATTATCGGACTTGCAAGGATGTTTTCACCTCCAAAATCAGATAACTGAACAAAATTTTGAGCTCAAAGTTTTCAGGTAATCACTGAAATTTATTGAGCGCTCAAGATGTCCGACATCGCCGATTTGAAGACCATGGCCTACAAGTTGCTCCGCGCACATGATGTGGCAGATCTTGTGTTCGGATTCAACCCGAACTCCATCATTGAGGCGCATGGTCGAAAACTGGTGATTGCGGCCAAACTCGAGGACTTGAGAACGGATCGGATGGATGGAGACGGGGTGTCCAGGTTCACACTCAGCACTCTGGGGCACCTCGTCTCAAAAATCATGTATATGCTCGGATGGAAGAAGAATGAAAAGAGAAAAGTGGTTCAGAATAACTTGGCATATGTGTAAGTATAAGAATTTGAAAATATTTATTGTTGATTAAAAAAAAACAGTTAAATAATTATTGATTAAAGAAAAGAAGAATAGCGCGTAATCTCATCAGTGCCGGACGCTATTCTTCTAGGAATTAGAAAGGATTTTTCAAAAAGAATAGGAATCTATTAGATTCTTTCAGCACGTTTTCGAATTTTCATAGTAGTTTTCTTTTTTTTCAAATTTAGGAATCTTGATAATAATAATAAAAAAGAGTATTTATTTAAATTATGAAACTTACCTGTTTTCAGCCATCTGATGAATCCATCTCCAGGCGAGGACGTCTATATTTTGGCCACTTATCTCCACAGTGAAAGTGGCATAAACCACCTTCATTTTTCCATCGAGTCGGATCCAACGAAGAAGCTGATATACGGCACTGGATCGTCATCGCTTGCGATCTTTAAATCACGAGGATCATCGACACGTGAAGCTGCAGGAGAGAAGGTTCGTCGAGATGGCTCCAGTCGAGACGAAGCATCACCATCGCTTCCTCCGGGTCATCCGACCTCTTCTGCAGCCGCCCTCCAGCCTGCCGTGTCGATCCTCCGGCGCCCATCATCTGAGTCATCCGATGGATCCTCTGCTTCGAAACGAAGACGTCGCCACGTTTCATTTGCTGTATGATCCAAAGTGATTCTGAAAAATAATAAATTGTTATTTTCAGGAAGTTGACAGCGACAAGGAAAGAGAAGCAGCTTTCATGCTGGTCAATGTGCCAACGAAGCACCCGAAGATGGATAAAAAGTTGGCGAAGATTCTCGAGGAAGTCGGGTGAGATAATGATTTTTTATGTCAAAAATGAAATAATTTTTTCAGACTCGTTCCGCAAGAAGTTCGCTTCGAGTCTCTGCCGTTCACGAAAGGAGGCAGATATGTCTATTTCTTCAAAGTCGATACATCGACAGGATGCAGCCATGTTGAGAATATGATTGAGAATAGGAAGTGGCATGAGCTCTTCAACATCGAGAGCATCAACTCTGAGGATCAGCAGCCGTTCATGTGGCATGCCTTGCCAATGAACTCAATCATTGAAGCGACATTCTTGTCGCAACGGTATGTTCTAGTGTGGCATATAGAAGTAATATTTCTATCTTTAAAGGTTCAAAGTTTTATACGAACAACATGATGGCTCGTATCACCAGAAAGATCTCAACGAACTGTTGATCGATAAGCATGATCTGGGACTTGTGATCAAGGACGATTTGATGAGAGAACAGGTCATCGCTGGTCTCAACAAAAGAGGACAATCCATTTACCAGAAATGGATCAAGCATCAGACACTTCTGTAAGCATCGTTCGCCAATTTTTTGCTTTTTTTTCTCGTCAAAAATCTGCACCTAAGTTTTATATTGTCTTTTCTATTTCAAAAGTGTTTTTGACCCCAAATTTTTGTTCCCATTAAATTTTAAAGCACGATTTTTATATAAAATGAAGTTACAACGCAAAAAGAAGAAAAATGAACAGATGAGCAGGAGAAAACTATGGTCCACGTGGACTACACGGCCGCGAAAAGTTCAGCGGCCTCTTCCATACGCAATACGCAAACCCCAAATATGACGACAATGTTGACCGTACATTTTTTTCAGACCCGCCTCCTTTCCCCACGACTTCTAATTGATCTATTGGATGTGGAGGTGGAGCGCGCCCGGGAAGCTTTTCAACGTTTGCTGTGGACATCGCCACCGAGTTTTTGTCATTCTTCGCCATTCTCAACGCCATAGCGGCCCGATGGCTGGTCGTTTTGTTTTTTCCGTTTACCTTTTTTGATTCTCGTCGTTCAACTACATTTTTCTTCATGGTTTCTCTATCTTTATTTAATTTTTTCAGGCAAGTATCGTTCATTGGATTCCTCGTGTAGAGCGGACAGAAGGATTAATGAAAGACCCAGGTAAAATTAAGATTTTTTTGTGCTCTCTTTGCCCAAATTTTCCAGAGAATCAGCTGCCAAGCAGCTTGCCGAACAACAAGAGTGATGTTGAGCAGGGAACGTCAATGATGAGAGGAGGTCGAAACGGGGCAAAAGCGACTAGTGAACACAATCGGATCCGGATTGGTTTGAGGACAAAGACAAATGGGATGGCCCGCAACGATTGACACAGGTATCCCAAACATTGAGCGATATAAGTTGGATAGATAAGCTTGAACTCTGAGATTTCTAAAATTGCACTTGCATAAAATGCAAATTTGAAAACCGGCGTGTGTTGCAAATGCAAAAATAGAAACTTGCATTTGTCGCCGTGAACTGCCCTTTTGGCAACCCTACTAACAGCTTCCCATGATTCACAAGGCATTTGTGTTTCATTATTCCGTGTCAGTCTTCGATCGCTTCTTCAGCTGAACAGACCTGAATGAAAGTGTTCGTACCACTTATATTTAACTTCGGTTATGCACGGTGGAGGTCTCTTTCGTTCGGGTTCTAACAACTTGATATGATTCACAAGGCATTTGTGTTTCATTATTCCGTGTCAGTCTTCGATCGCTTCTTCAGCTAAATAGACATGAATGAAAGTGTTCGTACCACTTATATTTAACTTCGGTTATGCACGGTGGGGGTCTCTTTCGTTCGGGTTCTAACAACTTGATATGATTCACAAGGCATTTGTGTTTCATTATTCCGTGTCAGTCTTCGATCGCTTCTTCAGCTAAACAGACCTGAATGAAAGTGTTCGTACCACTTATATTTAACTTCGGTTATGCACGGTGGGGGTCTCTTTCGTTCGTGTTCTAACAGCTTTCCATGATTCACAAGGCATTTGTGTTTCATTATTCCGTGTCAGTCTTCGATCGCTTCTTCAGCTGAACAGACCTGAATGAAAGTGTTCGTACCACTTATATTTAACTTCGGTTATGCACGGTGGGGGTCTCTTTCGTTCGTGTTCTAACAGCTTTCCATGATTCACAAGGCATTTGTGTTTCATTATTCCGTGTCAGTCTTCGATCGCTTCTTCAGCTGAACAGACCTGAATGAAAGTGTTCGTACCACTTATATTTAACTTCGGTTATGCACGGTGGAGGTCTCTTTCGTTCGGGTTCTAACAGCTTCAAATTAGTCATATTGTATGTTAAACTCGGTGTTGATTATCTGATGGGTTCATTCAGCATAACACGAAGTACACTTCAGTTGCCTAACACTTGTCTGGTTTTGAAATTAAATTGATTTTTTTTGGGTTTTATAACTATGAATCACGGTTTATAATTTTGATGTTCTCATATTTTCATCCCAAAACTTTTTCAGGTATGTTCGACTTACATGTGGTGTGTTCAACTGTTTAAGTTACCGTCCTCAGATGCTGCACCTGTTTTGAAAAGGTAGGGAAGTGCTTTCATTCGTAATAAAGTTTTTATCCTGAGAGCACTTTCCCTGCCTGTTCTTTTCATTAATTTCACAAGATTTGTTAAACGTGTTCGAAAATAACAGGCAAAACAATGAACACATACACACAGGTGGCAAATTATCTGCCGCGTTTTATAAGTTAGAAATCAATTGATAACCTTTTTCAGAATTTGTAATGGAAGACAATCAAATTCGTTTCTACTGGTTTTATTTATTCAAACAGGTTATAAAAATTCATATGAAGAGTAATTCCTACACTGAGGTATCTGCTCATGTCGAACATGATTCTTGAAAATTTTGTGGATCTAGAGGTAGTTTTGTGTGTGACTGTTCTTTCTTCATTTCAGATTGTGATTCTGTATTTTTAGATGTGCTTGAGATGAGAATGACACGAGTTCAGAAATTGAGTTCAAATAGCGTATATTTCGAGAGTAAGATGTCGTGATAAAAATATTATGGTAATCAGTGTAAAAGCATTCGCTGGCCGAAGATTCGACAAGTTGACATCCCTGGTATGTCACTACAAAAACTACGGTATAAATTTGACTAAAACCGTAATATTTATCGAATTCTATCAATTTCCATCGATGTTCAGCTATTTTTCTAGCTCTTCCTAAGAAAAATGTGAAAATATTCGTTGAAAATCGATTAAAATTGATGAGATTCGTAAATAAATAAATATTTTCGATAAATCTTACGGTAGAAATTAAATCTAGCACTTACCAGTGTATGTCACTTTTCTACAAAATGGACAAGAAATACCGAAATTATGATTTTGTTTCTTAATTGATGCACAACATGACAGTTATAAGCAAAAATGAGTACCAGTATGGCTCAAAACCGACAGACGTATGGAAACGGCCTATCCCCCAGAACAAAAAGGGAAGTATAGAAACAATCGAATATACAGCCACGAGTATAATCCAATGCTCACTATATTCACTCCAACCCTTGATAAACAGATGGTGAGATGGCAAACTCAAGGGTCGCATTCAATTCTGGAATGGATTTGTGTTGGTTCTTATATGCATGAAACTTTATAGAAGTAAATAGGAATTGTTTTTATGCTTGACAATCTTCATAATTACATTATTATAGAATACTTGCCCATGTTGTTCTTACTTTAGAAACGTTATATAATTTTATGTTTATGGTATAAATTACAAGAAGAAATGAAGAAGCTTGTCCGACCTTTTGGAACTTATTCAAATTTCTACTAGTTTTCCTTGATTTTTCATTTGAATCATCTCGACAACTGTATAATTTTTTGGAAGTTCTTTCAGTGAGCCTGTAAAAGATCAGGTGGTGTCTCCAAGTTTTCTATGGAACTTACGAGTATATGTCACTTTTCTACAAAATGGGCAGGGAATCCACATGTTTGAGTTTTGTTTCTTCACTTCTTTACAGCATTTCCAACACAGTGTATGACCGCATTTGATCAGAATTAGTGGAGCTCGTCTTTTTGAGGTTTCACTAAACCCACGAAGACATATTTTACAAGTTGTGACACTTAACCTGAAAATCAAAGTCTAAGAAATGACGCATAAATACTGCTACTCTGTCACTGGATCCATTGTATCTTCCACATCAGAATCTGAGTCAGAAGATTTTGAATCTTCATCGTCTTCTTCGTCTTTCCTCGGTTCGGGGTTATTCCTCTCACGTAACTCTAGTTCACTTTCCATCATTGTCAAACAGTCGGCTATGGACCACGAAGAGGTCATGATAAAACTCAGTTGACTCAACCCAATTAATGTTATTTGTAGCCAAGTTCTTATAGAACTTATCGAAATGAGTAAAACGAGAGATCCAACAATTTGACAACAGGCAACTGATTTTAGATTCTTCTTGTGTATAGCTACATTCATAGTTAGATCATCAACCACTGGGGCGATGAACATAAACATGACAGATCCAAAAATGATGCTGTATAAAAAGTTGATACCTATGAAAATCTGAAGTTTCGTTTGTTGAAGTTTCAGATAAATCAATAAGGATCTTACCCCTCCATTCTGGCCAAACATGCAAACAGCTATGTTGAGGGAAACTCCCAAAAATGAGATAATTCCGGATCCAACTTTTTGAAGTTTTCCATAATACTCTAATTTGTTTCCTTGTCCATATTTTTTGTAAATTGAAGACGCCGTATAATAGCAAAGGAAGAAAGATGTAATGGTAATAAGCAAAAATGAGTAACAGTAGGGCCTAAAACCGGCTGATTCAAGAAAACAAATCAGCCCAAAGAGCGAAATGAAAAGAATAGAAAAAATAGAATATACAGCCATGAATACAATCGAATCCGAACTATATTCCCACCAACCTGCATGCATGATTTCTACTTATGAAATTTAATTGGAGTTATGGAATGGATGGTAAGTTGGGTGTACAAACTTAATCAATAGGTTCATCTGATGAACAGATGGTCAGATGGTAATCTTGAGGGTCACATTCACTTATGACAATAATTTGTGTTGGTTCTTGTATGCATGGAAATTTATAGAAGTCAATGGAAATTGTTTTTATTCTCATGAAGCAATCAGAAGCCATCATGAAAAACAAAAAAGTGCAACTACATCATATCTTCACACAATAAAGTTTATTCGTGTACTTTTATGAGAATGGCAATACAAAACATCGATCAATTCTTCCGAAACTCGATTCATTCACATAGTTTTTTGCCGTTTTCCGTAGTTCTTGTTGGAATCATCTCGATTATAGCATAGTTTTTCGGAAGTTCTTTCAGTAAGCCTGTAAAAAGTCAAGTGAAACCTTCCCCTCAAATTTGGAATGAAACTTACCAAAAGTCTCTTTTCTACAAAATGGGCAGGTAACAAACATGTTTGAATTTTGTTTTTTCAATTCTTTACAACACTTCCAACAAAATGTATGACCACAGCTCAGCATAAGTGGGGCTCTCTTTTTCAAGTTCTCACTGAAACCAAGAAGACAAATTTTACAAGTTGTGACGCTATGTCTGAAAATCAAGGTTAGGATAAACTCCGAAAGGAAGAAAACTACTCTGTCACTGGATTCATTGTATCTTCCACATTAGAATCTGAATCAGACAATTCTGAATCTTCATCGTCATCTTCATCTATTCTCACCACTGGATCTTCGTACAATCTAAATTCACTTTCATTAGCTGTCAAATATTCAGCAATAGACCACGAGGAGGTTATGATCATGTTCAGCGGGCTCAATCCAATTGGTACAACTTCCTTCCAATCGCTAACATAACATGTCGAAACAAGTAAAATGGGAGAGTCAGCAACTTGATAAGATAAAACGGATTTTAGATTCTTCTTGTGTATGTCCACATCCATAGTTATTTTTTCTTCTCCCAAAGTTACAACTGATCAACAATGCCTATCCTAATTACTATCTTACCGACACTTTGTAACCCGATATGTGTTTATAATATCTTTTATGCGGTATCCCTTCCGCAACATTTACGACTGCTCTAATCGCCAGATGGCTGGGTACTATAGGGAAAAAGGGGAAGGGTGTCTGTGCTTCTTTGGTTGGCGGTGCTCCCGAAGTACTATTATTAACTGAAGCTGACAAGGTTCCATGCTGATAATCCGGACTATCAAACAGAATTCTGCCACATAGGATCAGAAACAGGAATGGTGAGTTTTTTTTTAAGAAACAAGTTTCCTAGTCTCAATGGTGCCATGCTCATTGACAACCGGCTTGCATGGAATCTATTGCCTGAAGTATCTCTGTATTTCTTGGATATTTCAGGACGCAACTTGCAATAATGGCTCAAATCTAAATTCTGAATCTTTCTTGACCAACCCGAGTGCAGAATATGTCGATTATGATTTTTGTGATCCGTCATTGAACAACTTGTCTTATGGTTTCTATCCATCGGGTGTCTCTTCCTATGATGTCTACCAAAATCAATTTCGTTGCTCATCTTTGAATTCCTCCGTATCTTCTTCATCTCAGTACAGTACTCTTCCGAGCTATGATTATCAAAAAAATCCTGAGCACATCCAATTTGCTCAAAATTCTCTAGCTGAGCAGAACAAATGTATAGCACACGACCCAGTTGGAAATAATCATGGAAATTCACTGAATGAAGCTGAGCCGAAGATGTTCACAGGTGTAAATTTCGGTCAACAACTCCATACAATCAGATCAATATTAGAGAAAAGGGTAAGTCATTCCCACCAAAATCAACTTCAATTCTCTCTCCATACATTAGAATTGCTCCAACTGCAACATCGAAGTTCAAAGTGGAAACGCCTGTTCGTAAGTACCACCCTAACTGAAATAAGAGACTAAATCAAGATTCCAGAGCTTGTTACAAATACAAATACCGTCATGGAATTGAAAGACCCGTGAAGGTTTACATGGTAACTTTTTTTTGGATTGTGGCGGAAAAAATTCTGAATTCCAGGAAAGACAGTTGGATCTCCCCGGAGTTTGTGCCAATTGTGGAGATGAAGCAGTAAAGGATGAGTGCTTGTAAGTTCCTTTCATGAAAAAAAAATTTTAAAATTAGAGATTTTAGTAAATGCCACACCTATAAAACCCGGTACAACAAGCCTCGTCCGAAACGGCTTTGGAAGAAAAAAGTGGTGACATCTGAATGCAATAACTGCGGGATACCAACTACCAGGGCGTCTTGCCAGTGAGTTATCAACGTTTGGTCAACACTCAAAGCTGGAATTTCAGAGCCTGCTACAAATACAAAAGGTGCTATGGAATTGATAGACCTGAAGGTTATTGGAAGAAAAGAATCGTTCAGTATAAAGAGTGTTGCTTTTGCAAAAGAACGGTTACAAGTCAGTGGTACAAAGTGGGAGATAAAAAGGAATGCTCGTGAGTTTTTTCAGAGAAAACATTGATAATAGAGGAGCGGTTTCAGAACTTGCTACTTCAGAAGGCGCTATGTTGCTCGAGAATCAAACTCGGAGGAATTGTGAGGAGAGAGCTAAAAAATAGGATAGTATTGCTCAGAACTAATCCTGTTTTACCTGTTTTCTGTGTTGTAAAAAATATAGTTTTATTGGTTTCTTTATTCATTGTATATGATTTTGTTAAATGAAAATATTAATAAAAAAATGGAACGAGCATAAAATATCATTTAGTAGATGTTCGATATCGGGGCTGTTTTTTGTTATAATCTTTGAAGTAGCAAATCCTGAAATCCTTCTCTTCTCAATAAACTTAACCATGACTTCAACTTACCGACAGATCCAATGTTCGGGTTCCTTCGTTTTTTTGCCAACAATCTTTTTCGTGAACTTTTTGCAGTTTGAGCATTGGTACTGCTGAAAACATTGGGGTTTGTTCAAAAACTAAGTGGAGATACTCACTTCGTTTTTTGAATTGCTTCTGGTTAGTTGTTCTGTTTCCTCGGAGTCTCCGTTTGGTACGCCTTGTGCAATTTCCTGACTGGGTGATTCCTGAAATGTAAAGCTATAGAATGAATGGTCAGATCCCAAGACTTACATCCACGCTTGGAGCGTTGTCTTGTGGCTCTTCCTGTGGTCCTCTGGTAGATGACGGCGCACCGAGCTCAGGAACGTTCTGTTTTGGCTCCTGGGTATCTATATTGTGCATGGAATCAAAATCCGGAGACAGAATATTATGAGATTCCTGGAATGAGTCTAGCTGAAGACTAAACCTTCAAAACATAAAACTTACATTAGGTCCGTCCTGTGGTTGTCTGGGAAATAGTGGTGCCTCAAACTCAAGAATACTCGGTTTCGGCTTCTGGGCTTCTCTATTCCAAAAAGATCTGGCTTCAGGAAACAAAATGTCGACGATGCTCTGAGTGAATGATTCCTAAACTTTCAACAATAAATTAGATGTTCAAAATACTGATAATTACCTCTTTCACGTCGTATTGTGGCTCTATATATGGTTCTTTAGGCAACAAGGGTGCTCCAAACTTTGGAATCTTTGGATCTGGAGGAAGAGTGTGACGATAACCTTCCGGAGGAGCGTGTAGATACTTATTAAAGCCTGAAAACCTGTTATGTAGAGCTAACACTAAAATAAATTAGGCCTTACTTGCGTGTTGATCTTCCGGTAGTTTATAGAAGTGCACAGGTTCCGGAAACGGGCGGTTCTTCCGACTAAAGATTTTGATTCCTGGTAATGTATTTATTCCAGGCAACAGGACATAAGGGGTTGGAGTTTTTTGCACAGATTGTTGACTGTAGGTGTCTTGAATAATAATTTCTTCTGAAGCTGGAGCTTGGTCACGAATAGGAGCAGGTGCTCCGGCCTGGTCAGAATCGAATAGAAGAGGAACACAGTTGAGGTTCCACACATCCTGATAAAGTGGTGGAGGTGGAACGCGCGGATTGAAACCAAAAGGTAGATCCTGAGGCAGATTTCGGGCCTGCAACATGGTCCTCTGGTAATTTTGAAACCAAAATTCAACTCACCTGATTTGGTTCCCCTCCGGACATTTCCATTCCATAATTCGAAATCAGCAGAGTAGGATTATTTTTGCCCATACTTTTGTTTTGAAGCAACTTCTTTGACAGTATCTGATGAAAATGAAATCGGCAAGCTGCGAGAGAAAGGGGCGGAGCCAAATTACCCTTCTCTGCTTCTCCAACACTATCCAATTAACTTTTTTAAATGTCGCTCTCCGTAAAAATTTTGTGCGAAGGAAAAATGATTTACAATGACCTGTCGGCTTTGTCCTTTGAAGCCACAATGAGAACGACCTTGAAATGTATGGCGTCAGAGAGAATGCTCTAGTAATCAGTAGTGTTTTTGTGTGTGTTAGCTTTTTTACTAAAAAAAATGCAAATTCGGATATAAGATTTATTCGTCAAAAAATCAACAAAAAAGTTAAGACAAATAAGCTTCCAGAGCGGCATCGAGCTCCTCCTCGGACATCTTTCTTTGTGGGGATCTCTTCTGTTTCTTCTGAGCTTTCGACTTCTTGGCTCCAGATGGCTTACGGTATGGGGCAGACCGCTGTGAAGATCCTGGAATGCAGATTCGACTGTTGATGCTCATAGCAAACATCATCTCCATGCCATCAATTGCTACTCCCCTGAACTTGTCCATCAGACAAAATGCATCTTTCTGAAGAAGGACGATGAATCCAGTGCCACTTGGAGTCCCCTTCTGGCTAGCGTTGATCGAAATTTTCTCGAATTTGAATTCGGTGAAGAGTTCCTTAAGGTCTTCCAGAGTGACCGTGGCGGCGAGGTTGGAGATGTTCACTCGAACATTTTGGTTTCCTGAAACACGAATTGTTTGAGATTTGATGATCTTGATTGGTGAATTATATTACCTTTGGTTGAGCCATTGTGGAATCCTACAGACTTATGGGCACCGAATGCCTTTCCAGCTCCTCCAACTTGCTTCTGAACTCCGTGGAATGTCTTGTTGATGGAGGTCTTCTTATAATTCTTCTTGTTGGCTCTGATAGAATCAGAGAGTGGAGCATCGATCACAATCGGAGCCATTTTGAACGGTAGGGTTTCTGAACATTATGGATTTGGTGGAACGAAAAAAGGAAATTGGAAAAAATTGATAGGAAAGAAAGACGAAGGAAGGAGAACTGGGGGGATACGACCACCCAGGACCAGAGCAGACAACAAGAATGACTCCTCAATCCACCTGACATCGTCAAGGTGCATCGAGAGTTAATTCCTCAAGAGGTCAAACCCTCTTGTTATCTCTTACAACCATTTACCCCGGACCCACTAATCCTGAATCGATCGATTACCCCAGAACCCCTTCAATTGAGACCACACTACGCCTTCATTCTTACGAGATCTCTTGTTCTAAAGAAGACCTTCGTTCCCTCTGACCATCCAACCAACACTTTCATTCCTAAAAAACCAATCACAATGGCCCCAAGAAGTTCCACCCCTATCCTTTGCAAGAACAACTCCAAGAAATCAAGCGGGATCCCAAAAGTTGCGGAGGCCAGAACCTTCAAAACCTTCGCCAATGGTAAGCCTTATTCTCAATTGTTGATTTCCAAGAAAACCCTTTTCCAGATAACCGCGAGGTCAGAGTTAACCTCTACAATCTCTCCCCATCCATCCACTCCTGCGATCTCCGTGACTACTTCACGGAGTTCAAAATCAAGAACTTCGCCATTGACTTCAACCAGCTTGGCCAACCAACTGGCACCGGATTTGTGGTGCTCCCAAAGTGGGATGCTCACCGGATGATCCTGAAATACTCAGGAGTTTCTATCAATGGGCAGGTGGTGAAGTTGGTGATGGTGGAGGAGAAGAAGGCCCTAGCTGGAGCAACAAAGAAGAGAGAGGCGACGATTGAGGATATTGAGAACGACATGGATATGCTTGATCTCTGTAAATAACTAGCTTTTTTGAATTAATAAATAAAATATGATACATAAAACCTGTTGTATTTTATAAGCACTTAAAAAACGAGATTAGAGTCGAGATTCTCATATACTCGACCAGGTTTTGTTGTTGGCACCTTGTTCATGTGCTATCATTCAGTCTCCTGGAATTTTTCTCGCTTATGAAGATGTTTGGAAATTGAATCCCCCAACTAATTACAACTAATGACTGCAGCTGGATAGCTTCAAAAGTGTGAGCTAGCTCTAGATGCTATCTACATGACCTGTCAATCACTGGTCCTCTCACTATACGATGAACATTGTTTAGTAACATCCAATTCATCATCAGGTCAGACAGGTTTTCCCAGAAAAGGTCCCTCTCCCTCTTGTTATCTCTTAAAACCATTTACCTCATTTGCACTAATCCTGTATTTCCCTTCACCCCTGTACACCTACACCCCTTTAATTGAGACCATACAACTCCTTTATTCTTACGACATCTCTTGTTCTAAAGGAGACCTTCGTTCCCTCTTACCACCCAACACCTTCATTTCTTCAAACGACAGCTAAAATGGCCCCAAGAAGTTCCAATGCTACCCAGTACAAAGATGCTCACTTCAAGAAAGCAAGTGGAATTCCGAAAGTTGCAGAGACCAGAACCTTCAAACCTTGCGCCAATGGTAAGTTTTTATTTTAATTTTTCAAAATCTTATTCTCAAACTCCATTTTTTTCCAGACAATCGTGAGGTTCGTGTTAACCTCTTCAACCTCTCCCCCACAATCCACTCCTGTGACCTCCGTGACTATTTCACTGAGTTCAGAGTCAAGAACTTTGCCGTTGACTTCAATCAGCTTGGTCAACCCACTGGAACTGGGTTTGTGGTGCTCCCAAAGCGAGATGCTCACCGGATGATTCTGAAGTATTCAGGAGTCTTTGTTAATGGGATGGAGGTCAGATTTGTGATGGTTGATGAGGGGAAGGTCAGAAGAGCTGAAGCAACAAAGAGGGAAGCGACAATCGAGGACATCGAAAACGATATGAAAATGCTGGATGTTCGAGATTAAATAGTTTTTAAATTTTATACAATAAAATTTGATGTAGAAAACTGTTTTGTATTTCAAAACCACCTAATACTGAATGTGACTAACTACCATAAATCAAACAGAAAACCGGGAAACTAGAGTCCAGATTCTCTTAAATTGTATCTAACTTTTATTAGTTTCTCTTCTTCACAAATTTTCATTGAAGTTTCATCATTCATATGTTTATTTTTAACTCAAAAGATCTAAAAGCCATGAAAACACAGTACAGAAGAACGAAATTTATTTATAGACAAGTGGTCAACAATTTATTGCTGAAATTTGAGATTTACTTGAATGCCCATACTGAAAGAATCCATTATCGAACCAACGTTGAACGTTTCAGGATTCGCTGTCTGATTTTCCTGAAAATTTTCACTTTATTCTCGGAAAATTAAAAATATGATACCTCGACTAAGACGTTGAACAATGGCGCCGATTCCCACGTTTTCCCAGGAATTTTTGATTGAAGTGACCCGTGCGAGTTCGCGTTCTAAATGATAATTCAATTATATTTGAAAATTCAATTATAGATGAAAGTTACCTTGGATGTGAATTGGCGCCGGTGGCCGAAACGATTGTACGAAGAACTCCATAGTCGACCAGTTAGACGGAAACAAGAATGTGTTGCCAGCTTCGTTAATTCTAAATTAATTGAAATATAATCAAGAGTAACACAAAATATAACTTACCGGCAATGAGTCATTATGCCATTTCTCTCAAATAACAACTGCACAATTGCATCTGCCGGAAGTAGAAACAAGCGTTTGATAGTGTTTTCGGTAACGGAATTTTCAGAATTTCCAGACATATCTACGTAATATTGCTGGTCCATCATTTTGATTCGAATGGACTGCTCCATTATTGGAAGAGAAGTTTGCAAATTAGCAAAATGGTAAATTAGAAAAAATCGATAGAAAAGAGAGACGAACAGAGGAGAACTGAGGGATACGACCTCCCAGGACCAGAGCAGACAACAAGAATGACTCCTCAATCCACCTGACGTCGTCAAGGGTCCGTCCACAATACAACCACTTATCTCGGACCCACTAATCCTACCTCGTTCGCTTGTCTTCCCTTTACGGTACCCTCTATCCCGTTAAGACATCTCTTGTTCTAAAAGAGAC
Source organism: Caenorhabditis brenneri (assembly GCA_000143925.2). Classification (NCBI taxonomy): domain Eukaryota; kingdom Metazoa; phylum Nematoda; class Chromadorea; order Rhabditida; family Rhabditidae; genus Caenorhabditis; species Caenorhabditis brenneri. Next base: position 70,917 of record GL380275.1, on the reverse strand, counting down.
CACCGTTCCCTCTGACCACCCAACACCTTCATTCTCACAAACGACATCTAGAATGGCTCCGAGAAATTCCAACACCACCCAATATAAAGATGCTCTCTTCAAAAAATCAAGTGGAATTCCGAAAGTTGCAGAGGCCAGAGCCTTCAAACCTTGCTTCAATGGTAATTTTTTTGTTTTATGTTTCAAAATTTCATCCTCAAACACCTTTTTTTCAGATAACAGGGAGGTTCGTGTTAACCTCTTCAACCTCTCCCCAACCATCCATTCCTGTGATCTCCGTGACTACTTCACTGAGTTTAGAGTCAAGAACTTCGCCGTTGACTTCAACCAGCTAGGTCAACCCACTGGAACTGGATTTGTGGTGCTTCCAAAACGAGATGCACACAGGATGATCCTGAAGTATTCAGGAGTTTTTGTTAATGGGATGGAGGTCAGATTTGTGATGGTTGATGAGTTGAAAGTCAGAAGAGCTGGAGCAACGAAGAGAGAAGCGACAATCGAGGATATCGAGAATGAAATGGATATGCTGGATCTTTGTAAATAGTGGAATATAATTGGCCGTTGTTTCTTTATAAGTATAACAAAAATATTAATTATACAAAAAAAACGGTTTTTCAAAAGCACCTGGAATAAAAAAATTGATAATAATATCTACATGACCTGTCGATCACTAGTTTTCTCAGTGTACAATAAAAAATAATATCCTATTCCTCAAAAGGTCAGACAGACTTTCCTAGAAGAGGTTTCCCCCTTTTGTTATTTCTTATAACCATTTACCTCGAAGCCACTAATCCTAGTGTTCGATTTTTCCCTTCACTATCTAACCCTTTCAATTAAGACCATACCGACCCCTTCATGTTGACAACGCGAGATTTGTACGTCTGGAGTTGTGAAGTAGGAATGCAATCTTTCTCTCTCCGCTGACTCAGGCTGTACTTTACAACCCTGTGCAGCTTATTGCATTTTATTGAATCGCGTGGGATATCGCGGCTGTGCTCGAACTCTTCTTCGTATCTTACATCCCCCCCCCGTAACTCATGTCTCTTATTGTACAGTCCTTGCCTCTATGTGCTTTGGGGCTTTTTTGATTATTCTGAAATTCTTTATCTGCTTTATTTCTAATATTATGGGTACTTAATGACGAGAAAATTTGATTTCAAAAAATTGATTTTTTTTCAGATTCATTTCCTTCTCAGAATGGCGCAGTCAATTCGAATCAAAATAATGGACAAGGAAAAGAACGTGGCTGTGTCTGGAAGTTTCATTACTGCAAGCTCTATCAGACACGCATTTCTTCTTCCGCCAGATGCAATTTTGAAGTTTTGGTTTGAGTCAAATGGCATGAAGATTAATTGCTCGTAAGTTAAATTTTGTGTTATTTACTCTTGATTATATTTCAAACAATTCAGAATGAACGAATCTGGCACCACATTTTTGCTTCCGGATAACTGGTCGACTATGGAGTTTTTCGCACAATCTAACAGGGTTCCGTGTCCGTTTGAAGTAGAGAAAGCGAACAGTATGTTACGTTTGAATGTGTACCTAATAAAAACTACTGTTTAGGAATCAAGAACTCCTGGGAAAACCGAGTGTTTCGCGTTTGTGGCAATAAATTGACAGGAACTTGTGTATTAATTGATAATCGTCGTGCTCTTACCGCTGCACACTTATCCTTCAAGCTCAATGAAACGTACACAATCAAAGGAGCTGGAAATCAAGAGTTTTCTGTCATCTGCGTGTTCATTTGCAAACATTACGATATCGCCATACTACAGTCAGATGCATTGCCGATCCTGGAACTGTCAATGGGCTCTCTGGGAGGACAAGGCTCTAAATACTTCATGATGGTATGATATTTTTAGTTTTATTGTAGTAACGAAATATTTCAGGGCTATCCGAATGGCGTCGATCCTTCTAATCCGACTATCACAAAAGGAACCATCAAAGGATATATGGACAATTGTTTTCATCTAGGTAAAAATCTAGGTAGAGTATGAGCCACAAATTTTTTTGTTAAGTCGGAACTCCTGGTTGGAAACGTGGCTACTCGGGCGCTCCAGTCTTCAATGACTCCGGAAGATTAGCAGGACTTGTGCTCGGCGGCACATCTGGATTCAGTCTCAAGACGGACATTCAAGAATGTCTTGATTCGTCTGCGGAACAGAAATACGCGCGCATCTTGGGGATTGGCGCCATTATTCAACGTCATAGTCAAGATATCACATTTTTCATTTTCTAAAATTGTAGTGAAAATTTTTAGGAAACTCGGACAGCGGATCCTAATTCCTTTATAAGTAAAATAAAAGTATTGAGTGTAAAAAACGGTTTTTCAAAAGCACCTGAAATACAAAAAATGATAATACTGCATATAAGAATAACCAGTGAACTTGGTTTCGGGGTACTTGTACTGTTTCTCATTTGTTCTCCACCACTTGATCATCTTCCTTCCTTCATCTTTCTGGAAATTCACTACTTAGATATTATTCTGAAAACAAAAAAACACGCTTACTTCTCCTTATTCCTCAAATACATCTCTCTATTATAGCACTTCTTGCATGTCCTCGCCTTTGTCACCGGATCAATCTTCTCCATTTTAACACCGGTAGCCCCACACTTTACACATTCATGGTTTTCTTTGGGTTTTGGAGGTGCAGGTGGCTTTTCCGATCTCTTTTTCTTCCGATAAGCAGCCTCATAACACTTTCGGCAGGTTAATGGACTTCCTTCGAACAAGGGGGATTTCACCAGTCTGACACCACTGACCGCGCACTTATGGCATCTTGGTTTATCGGTTGGTAGTTGGGGAACTGCGAAGATGTGTCTGTAAGAGAATTCGAGTTATTTTGAGAGTTTCCACAATAAAAATAAATTTCTTACTCAATTTCCTTGGCTTTTGCCTCTGCTTCCTTCCTGGCTTTCTCCTTTTCCGCTGCTATCCTCGCCATGCCTTCTTTAGACTTTCGATTGATCTTCTTTTCGTAGCATCGGCTGTAATTCAAGGTTAATCTTAGTTAGGAGTAGAGATCGAAAAAAATTGTTAACTAATAAAATGCTCAAAATACAATTTTACACATTCCTTTAGTTGATTATTTTTTGATATCTTTTTTCCCTGTTGAGATATTAGTTTTTGAAGTTTAGGCACGTCTCTTTCTTCTCTCGCGAAAGGGCAAGAGCAGCGAGATGCGCCTAATCTTTTTAAAAACTCCGTGGGGAAAAAAGCTATCAGTTAGCAATCAACTCATAAAATGTGCAAAATTCCATTTTGAGCATTTTATCAGTTGACAACTTTTTTGCAGCTTTTTTGGGAGCTGAGATATCTAGACTTCTTCTATATATTGCTCAGAACACAGAGTTGTTAGATACCAAAAATTGTGGTCAATTATGATGATTAAAATAAAAACTCACTAGCACTCTGCCTTTCCTTTCACAAAATAATAAGTGGCCAACTTCTTTCCGCCCTCTCCACACACTGAACATTCCATTGCAGTATTCGCTGTTCCCTTCCGACAAGGGATACACAACGGCGGATTTCTTACCGAGTTACAGCTCTTTTCACAAATTATACATGCTCTCTGGAATAGCTAATTGTGATTTTGAATGTAGTTTCTGAAAAGTATTACCTTCCGTTTCTCTTTGTTTTCCTTCTTCTTAATTTGTAACTCCTTATCAATAGTTCCATCTCTCCTATTGATTTCCTTTTGCCAAAGGGATTCAGGTCGTTTGACTCCTGTCGTTTTTTCGTAGAGAGCGCATGGACTGGAATGATGTTTTTTCAAACTTTTTTGACAAAAATCCAAAAGTTCAAAAAATGAAAAGATTGAAACTCACTTGCAAACTTGCTCTCCATTCTTATTTTTTCTCCAATATGTCGATTCCTTCACCGAACAATTCGAACAGTGTCCACTCAAAATTCGGGATTTGTTTCTTTTCGGACCCTTCTTTATAATAGAGATGACCACGTCTTCTTTTTCTTCGTCTTCTGAACTTTCATCGTCGTTCTCATCTGAATCTTCTTCTTCAGATGAGCTAGTGATGTTGGACGACGGGGAGGTGGAGTTCTTATTGTGGCGCTGAAGTTGTTTGGTGGGAGATTTTGGGTCTGAAAAAAAACAGTATTGCAATTTGACACTGAAAATGCGGAAAAAGAGCGAGTGATGCGCTTTTGGGGAGTTAGAGAGTGCAGAGAAGCTCGACTGTCTTTTTCTCTGCGTCTCTCATTTTGGCATAACTCGCTTCAAAGTTGAGCTAGGAGCCTGGTTTTTGGCCCATTTTGATTCGTTTGAAATAGGTTTTCAGCGCTACGGCAAGTTTTAAGTTTTTGAGCCCAATCCAGGTCAGTACGGGCCAAATTTCGATCAGGACTGTCCCAGTTTTTGTCTGGACAACCCAATTTTTTCTCTTCTGATGCATACCTTCCGAATCACTTCCATCCTCTTCCTCTCCAAACTCCTCCGGATTCTGAATATCCACCTGTTCCTCCTCCTCTCTAATATTCTCCACATCCATGGTCCTATAGTAGACACTATCAAGTCTCAGGTTCATTATACTATTTGGTGGGTAGTCAGGAGGAAGATAAGCCGGTTGAGGAGTTGGTGGGAAGCTCTGAAGACTTCGTGTCCCCACAGTTTTCATTGTATCCAGATCCAGATATTCCATGTGACGACCCTTAGTTTCCAGAGTTTGCCTTGAACTTTTTTGAGTTTCCTGTTGACCAACATTCTTATCTTCCAAGGATTGATTTCTGCTTTCTTGTCGTGGATTGTCTTCTGAAATCACACACAATTAGTCCTGCTAATGACGTAAATGTCAGTGATAAGGATGTGACGATATGGTTCTACGTGGCGGCTCGTCGAGCCGACCTAAACATTCCTTTCTCTCCCCCCCCCCTTATCAGTTTATTATTGACACAGTGTGCCAGGCTTACTCTTTTAGAAGAGATTACTGACAAGGGAGGTCATTTCAAAGTCTGTTTGAAAATTCTGAGAAAATTCTCAAATGGACTGTAAAAGGACCTCCCTTGCAAGAAAGTAAAAAAAGAACTCACTTTGAATTCCCTCCAGATCTATATCATCATCTCCCATCAGAAGATTCAGATTGATATCCTCCTCTCTTATATTCTCCACATCCATGGTTCTATAGTAAATACTATCGAGTCTCAGGTTCAGAATACTGTTTGGTGGGTGTTCTGGGATCTTCTGGTCATTTGAATTCTTGTGAATTTCAATTAAATGAGGATTGCTAGTTGGATGAGGAGTCTTGCTACTTAGGAGCAGCTCAGGCTCTTGCTGGACAGGCTTCTTGGTGGTAGATTGAACTGAATTGACTTCAGATGGAGCGCTACTACTTCCGTTGGCTTGAGATGGTGGAGCTGGTACTTTTGGAGACTTCATCGACATATCTGATGCTACTGTCTCTTCTGAAGCTTCCGCATCCATTGATTCCAAGTCAAGATCATCTCCCTCCAGAAGATTCAGATTGATATCCTCCTCGGTGATATTCTCCACATCCATTGTTCTGAAGTAAACACTATCCAGCCTCATGTTCATGATGCTATTTGGTGGGTGGTCATGAACATTTGCCGGCGTAGGGGGAGCTGCTAAAAATTATCAAGATTAATTTATACCTTCCAAATTTTGTTACCTAGTTCCGTTTGCTTCTTAGCAAACTTCTGTTGAATCTTCACTGGAGCAGTTTTGCTAATCTTCTCTTTCGGTTCTTTATTTCCCAAGTCATCCAAATCAATATCATCTCCTTCCAGAAGATTCAAGTTGATATCCTCCTCGGTGATATTTTCCACGTCCATCGTTCGAAAGTAAATACTATCCAGTCTCATGTTCATGATGCTGTTTGGTGGGTGGTTGTGTAGACTGGCTGGAGTAGCTGGGATGTGGATAATAGAGGCATCTGTAAATTAGAACAGATGAATTTATGGTTTCGAAATCTGGGAACTATTATTACCTGAATTGTTGTGAGTGCCAGTTGATTTGATAACTTCAGATGGAGATTCAGAAGGGCTACTCTCTACAGATTGAGATGACGAAGCTGGTTCTTGGCATGGTTTTTGGACACTTTTTGTTGATACCGGCTCACGGGTCTTCTTTGGTTCTGCTGGCTCTTCTGGAGTCTCGTCCAAATCAATATCATCTCCCTCCAAAAAATTCAAGTCAATATCCTCCTCTCCAATATTCTCCACATCCATTGTTCGGTAGTAAATACTATCGAGTCTCATGTTTAAAATACTGTTTGGTGGGTGGTCATGAACACCTGCTGGCGTGGGGGAAGCTGGGGATGGGGTCCAACTGTTTTGAAGCGTACTGATTGTTTGTTGGTTAGACGTTGTGGCTTCAGATTTCGTTGCAATAGTCTTCTGATGCTTCTTCGATGCAGCCGTGTTAATAGGATCGTCTCTTGGATTTTGTGGAACTCCTTGAGCAGGAACCTCTTCAGATTGATGTTTGTCACTCGAATCCATAGCTTCAAAATCAAGATCGTCACCTTCCAGAAGATTCAAATCAATATCTTCCTCTCCAATATTTTCCACATCCATAGTTCTATAGTAAATGCTATCGAGCCGCATGTTCAGGATACTGTTCGGTGGATGATCTGGGAAGTTGGCTGGGATACTAGCTGGGATAGGAGTCTCCTTTATGACTCTAGATGAAGATGGTTGGTTTTGGATTGGCGCTTGTTCTAAAAATTGAGAAAATTTGAAAAAACGGCTATGAGCTTCAAAGTCGACTACTACCTGATGATTGCTCATGATTGCTAGTCGGCGAAGGAGTACTGCTGTTCTGAATTGGAGTGGTGCATACTGGAAGGCTTTTTGGGTTTTGAGTCAACTTTTGACTCCTTTTTGCGGAAACAGATTTCATAACCTTCTGACAGTTCATCGTGGCAGCCTGGACAGGACGATCACCTTGAGATTTTTTTGGACTCTTGTCTTCTGAATCCTGTTTATCAGATCCTCTCCTCTCCTCTTTAGTTTGGTCTTCCGTATCCATAGCATCCAAATCAATATCATCATCTCCCTCCAAAAAATTCAAATCAACATCCTCCTCTCCAATATTCTCCACATCCATAGTTCTATAGTAAATACTATCCAGTCTCATGTTCAGGATACTATTTGGTGGGTGATCATGTAGACTGGCTGGTGTAGCTGGGATGCGGTTCAGGATACTGTTTGATGGTTCATGGTGGTCATGAATGCTAGCTGGGGATGGTGTAGTGGTATTTTGGCCACCTGGAAATTTCAAGTTTTTTGAATTACATTTTTTGAAGCTACTTACTTGACGAACCATTGCTTTCGGTCAACTTTGAGGCCTCAGGTTGTGCTGGTACTGCTGAAAATACAATTTTTTTGTACCCCGTAACGGTTGCGCATAGCAACGAGCGCAGTTTTTCGAAAAAGCAAACAAAATGTATTGCTGTCTTATCAGTTTTTTGGTGAAATGTAGTGTCAGTTTGCACTTTTTTTCTACACACATGTGTGTATTGATTACCTTGCCTCTCTTCCATAGAATCATCCAATTCTAGATCATCTCCTTCCAGCAGGTTCAAATCAATATCCTCCTCTCTAATATTCTCCACATCCATTGTTCTATAGTAAATGCTATCAAGCCGCATGTTCATTATACTGTTTGGTGGGTGGTCAGGAAGGCTGACTGGTTGAGGAGTTGGTGGGTAGCTTTGAAGACTTTGTGCTCCTACAGTCTTCATTGTATCCATATCCAGATTTGGTGGGTGCTCGGGGATAGGGTCCATGACTTCCGAGGTAGATTTTTGACTAGCTGTACTCGATGACTCATGATTTTTTTCTGAAAAAAAAACACTTTTTGAATAGCCGTCTTTTGAAGAAAGTCGCTGAATGTGGCTATGCAAATATGTATGGAATTTCAGATTTCCCAGAGATTTCTTATCAATAAAAAAACTGCATATTGGTGCTGTACACACACAATATTTGTTTGCTCTACTGGGAATTTTTTCTTTTTGCATAGCTTTTTGACTTTGAATGGGGATGGAGGGATAGGCTGAACCACCATTGTACGACTGGGTCTCACCACGGAGAGTAAGGCTCACTGTAGTTTTTGAACCAAGGAAAATCGGAAGACACATCCTAACTAACAACGTAGTGTATAATTTTTGCTCAACTGGTTCAAAAGTACACTAAGATTCTCTATCGTGTTGAGACCTAGCCCGTTAATTTGCCAGTTTTTTGCCCGTTAAGCGCATCCGGCTTTAGGTAATTTTCCAGATTGACCCTGGATTCAATTTTTTCCCAGTCACCCCAACCTTTGATCCCCTTCCCAAGTCCCTTACCGCTAATATCCTCTAGCCGTTTTCCGTGATGACTCATCTCCGGCAGAACTTGTAGGTAACCGGCATTTGTATTTGCTTTGGGCACAGGCTGATCAGATGACTCATTAGTTTTCTTCTTTCTACGTCCCCTCTTAGCTTTTGGTTTTGCTGAATCTTGGACAGGGCCTTGGCTGGTTTGGCTGGTCTGATGATGAATTTGAGGTCCTGTAACACAATTTTTTTGAATCTAGAAGCCTGAATCTCGGCATTTACCGTGATAGGGGTGAGATGGAGCCCTGAAGAATTTTCCAGGATGCACTGGAAACGTTTTTCCGGGATGTGCAGGTTGTGGGATACTGTAGAGCGTTGGAGCCGGACTAGACTTTACCACATTCTTCTTCTTATCCAAATCATGAAATACCACATGTCCCGTGTCATAATCCTGATAGTCATATGTACTAGACTGAGGGATACTATAAGGAAAGGGGTAGTCTGTACCCTGTGGCTGGTACCCGTCGTCGTTATCCATCTAGAAAATGGAATATTTGGTTTTCGATAGATAAAACACAAAGAAGAACGATAAACGGCTAGATGCACACAGAGAAAGAGGTTTTATGAGGGGAGGCCACGCCCCCTCATATTTTATGGGATCGCATTGCGGTGATCCTTTGTTGAAGAGAAGCATAAGAGGTGAAAGGGGGGGGGGTCAGGTGATTGGAGTCGGAACTATTTCAGAAATGGTGATAAAAGGGATGGAGGCATTTGGAAGAAGGGAGAGAAGGCTTGGGGGAAGAGAGAGAGAGAGAGAGAGAGATTAGAGAAGGTAGAGGGAAAGCGATAACAGTAATATTTTGGAATTGTGCCTGGGTAGGTATCGAGAAACAGGAAGGCTGCTCGAATCTGGTTCAGTTTCTGATTATGGTTGATCAAATTTTGAAGATTTTGAGCAAATGAAATTCCAGAATTGTAGAGAAAAAAGGTTTTATCTTTTTGGCGTTTTTAATTATGGGTTTTATCAGGAAAAGTGAGTCAAAAAATCAAAAAATAGGTTAGTTTTTAGTTTTTGGTCAGAATTGACCAAGAAAACCCATATGATATTTATACCGATCGATAGGAAATTTTCTCCTCTACAATTCCATTTTTTCCTAATTCTAAAAATTCGAAATTCCAGATTTGTAGAGAATACAATTCCCTATCGATTGGTATAAAAATCTTTCATGGTTTTGTCAGTAAAAGAGAGCCAAAAGTCAAAAATCACTTTTTTTTTCTCTGAGGATTTTCTAACAAAACCCTACATGAATTTTATATCAATGGATAGAGAATGTTCTCTTCTACAATTCTTATTTTTTCATTTTCTCAAAATTCTGACAACTATTATTCTATGGATCCAAAACCAATTTTTCTTCGAAGAAAAATGACCAAAATTCTCCGCGTGATAACTGTGAAATCACACACAATACCTTCACGGACAATTGGTTTTCCTGAATAATAGAGGCGACAAGAATCTATACAGAAAAAGTCATTGTCGATGAGAAAAAATAGAAAAACCCCACATCCGGAAAGAATTTTGGGTAAGGAAAAAAGTGACACGACTCTGATTTTTCCAAACCAACTGATACAAAAAAAAGGTGCACCCTAATTCTGATCTCGAAGATTTTTATGACAAAATTCATGCCAAAACGGGAAACCAAAAAAAACCGACCACAATGTATTCAAAAAATGCATCCCTCCTTCCAAACTTTTTATCATCACAAGGCCGAAAAGTGGGGTCTCTCTCCACGCGATCGACTAGAATGGTGATAAACCGTGTATCTGACAACACAGCTCACATTTGTTGCAACTGATAAAGGCTCAGCAATGAGAATTAGAGTAGAGAATGGAATGAAAAAGAAGGTAATCATGGAGAAGAGAGAGAGAGAGAGATAGAGAGAGAGAGGGGTGATGTTTGTGCCGTCGTCAGATCGGTGATAAGTAGATCTACGCTGACAAAAACAGGCCGAGCCGACCTATCACTACACCTGATCGGCGCCAGTTAGGAGGGGGAGAGGATGCTGGAGTGATAACTTAGGAATTTCAGTTTTGAAAGTTTCAAAAGAGGATTTTCTGAAAAAAAAATCAAAAAATCGATGAAAAAGGCTTTGTCACGTCACGTTTGACCCGGCTCCGACAGCATATGATCAGCTGGTCTAGGTCAATTTGTATATATCCCCATATCCTCACAGCTGTTTCTAAATAAGGCTTGTGGGGCATAAAAAGCTGAAACAAGCCACATCTGTAGGTCGTATGCTTCACTAAAGCTATAATAGAGGTGCACTGTATGTTCCGAGCAGTATATCTCGGTTAGTTTTGAAGATATCGAAATGTAGTCAACTAGAGAATTGCTTATCGTTACATTTCGAACATTTTTTTAGTTGAAAACTTTTCGATATCTCTAAAGACAACCGAGATAAACTCCTCCAAAGTTAGAGCATCATTCCAGCTAGAGGCAGAGAAACCAGACCCTCTGCGTCTCTGCGTCTCTCTGCTCCCTCGCTTTATGCTTGTGCTTGTTCAGATCAGTATATCTCGGTTGTCTTTAGAGTTATAAAAACGTGGTCAACTAGAGAATTGTTCATTGAGACATTTTGAGTATTTTGTTAGTTGACAACTTTTTCATAACTCTGAAGACAACAGAGATATGCTGCTTGGAACATAAAGTGAACCTGCATTACAGGTTTTGGAGTAAGGAATGCAGTTTTCAATACAAATAGTTCATTTCTAGCTAGGTAATCTCGAAAATTTCAGATTTGACAGATTCTAAATTCCATCCTAAACTCTCATTTTCCAACAGACCCCCAATCCCTCCATAACCTTGCCATATTTCTCATTTCCCCGAAGAGAAGAAAAAGGAAAAGAACAGCTGAATGTAAGCAAACCATAAAAATGAAATCTATCCAAAAAAGATTCTGCACACAACCCCTCTCTCTTTTATGATGCGCCCTTTTTCGAATCATATCTTTCTATATGGGAAATGAGGTTTGAAGAGAGAAGGAAAGAGATTCATTATGCGTGAGATAATGTTTTTTTTCTCCTGAAGAGAGCGGAATTCCCATGGCCTATTTGATTTTCAATTGGGCTATAGCCTATAGGTTCCCCTGGACACCTACCTGATTTGAATTTGGACTTGGAATAAAAATTTGAAGAAAAACTGATCTACTTTACCCCAAAAAATGGGAATAAAAGACACAAAAGGCGTGCAAACTTATGACTAAGAGAAGAATATATGTAGGGGTGGGTGGTGGATAAAAAAGAGAGTGAGTAAACAATAGATTTGAAAAGGACTGTCTTCTATGTGAGAACCAACACATAGATAACATTTTTTGAATAAGGAAAAAAAAGAATATGGCGGTCAGATTAGATAGAGAAATAGGAGACAAGGTCGTTCGTGCAGATTTTTGAAAGTGGCCGACGACGAAGCTTTTCTTTGTATTCTCATGATTCATTGGATTTTTGGAGGACAAAGGATCACAGAAATTTGTGGGAAAAGTCGCCGATTTTTAGGATTTTGGAAGTTTCGTGCGACTTTGGAAAGAGGAAATTGAGAAAACGGATAGAGGACTTTTAATTAACTTTTTTTAGAAAGGAATTCTTTCGGAACCAATTTCCGGAACTTCCTTCTTTTTCTGAGGAGTCAAAGGCTATAGAAAAGTAGAAAAACAATAGAAATCTGGTTAAATTTGAAAAAAAAATGGGCGGAGTTCAGCCAGTGACACTAGACAGCTCTGGTAGGCGGATAACCTACCGTAATCCTATCAGTCGACAACCAAACAAATATTGAAAGGAAAATAGTCGGATATGACCGATATTTCTCATCGAACGGTTTCAAAAAATTGAAATTTATTGACAAAAACTTCAAAAGGAAATTCCGGAAAACTCAAAATAGAGGTACACCCAGCCACCGCTGGGAGAAAGAGAGGAGCAAAGACGCAGAGGGTCTGGTTTCTCTGCCTCTAGCTAGAATGATGCTCAAACTTCCAAGAAGTAAATCTCGGTTGTCTTTTGAGTTATCAATATGCAATCAACTAGAGAAATGTTCAAAATTCAGTTCTGAGCGTTTCGTTAGTTGGCAACTTTTTGATAACTCTGAAGACAACCGAGATACATCCATTTAAAGCTGGCGATCTAGAAGCAGAGAAACCAGACACTCTGCTTATCTGCCTCTCTTTATCTAGTAGCTTTGGATGAATGTGTTCACTACTGCTTGTTCTAGTCAGTATATCTCGGTTGCCTTCAGAATTATCAACTAGAGAAATGCACACCATTACATTTTGAGCATTTCATTAGTTGACAACTTTTCGATAGCTCTAAAAACCACCGAGATATGCTGCCCTGAACATAGGGTGCACTTCTATTACAGGTTTTTCAATACAATGAAGACATCTTTGCATTTTCCTCCCTCTTCTTCAACTTCTCCAACCATCTGTCCGCATCGTAACATTTCATACACTTATTCCTCCGCTTCACCTCCTTTTTTCCACACTTAAAGCACGGTCTCTTAAGATCCAACGGTACAGGTGCTCTGAATACCCAGGATGATTAGTGACTTCTCTAATTAAGAAACATACCCATAAGGATACTGAGCACCAGTATTCCGCCGATAAGTTGTTTCAATAAGCTCCTGGGGGCGCTTTTTTCCATCATGTGCAATGTCATACATATAACAATTGCTGCAAAGTCGCTCCCGATTCCTGCCTCGTCTCCATGTGGAGCATTCATTTTTGAAGCACACCGAGCATTGTTTTGGGGGTGGTGGAGCTCTTATTTTTTTGACAGGCGGCTTTGGAACCTCTGTTATCCGCTCGAAAGTCATTTCGATGAGAAACTGGGGTCGCTTTTTTCCCGGGTGCCTTTCTTCATACATGTAGTAAGGGCTGCAGGTGGCGGCTGTATTTTTATCGATTTTCGAAAAAAAAACTCACTGGCACAATTGCTCCAAATACATGCCCCTTCTCCATTTTGTTGTTTTATTTGTGAAGCACACTGAGCATTCCTTCAGCGGTGGTGGGACTCCTCCAGAAGACGCTCCTGGAGAAACGTTCTCTTCGTTTCCCTTAAAATGATCTGAAAAAAGTTCTTGCTCTAGAATTTTTGCTCAGAATAAGATTAAAAAAAACCTACCGAAGCTCTCAAAAAAGTCGCTAATTTCCTGTGAACTAAGGAAATTTGCAGGGCTGATCGTGGGGTCAAGAAGGTCTTCCAGACACTCATTTGAAGGGTTAGAGGGGCCTGAAACATCAATTTCCGAGAAAAAAAGTGCTATTTTTTGTGAATAACCAAACGTACCAAACTGGCTCCTCATATCTTCCTTTACAGGTTGATCGAGAGTTGTCGTGTACTGATATGTATTGTTTGACTGTTTCATCTTTGTGTATTCATCAAGAGCACGGACCAACATGTGATCCATTTCATCTGTTTCTTTGTCTTCTCTCCTTGCATAACTCAATAATAACTCGGAAATAAGTTGATATCTTCTGCATTTTGGATCGGAATCAGTGCCCGGATTCTGATCCTGATTTCTCATCTGGAATACATTTTTTGTCGATTTTTTCGAAGAGGCTACGGTAGTTTAGCTTTCAAAGAACAGAAAAAGCAATTGACAAAAAAGAGAAAGGTCATTCATCTAAGGTGATATCATTTTTATGAAGCTCAGAGAGGACAAAAGCGCGGCGGTCATTGAACCAGGATGATGACTGGGCTCACATCCCATTAGGCGGCGTCTATTTCAAGTTTTTGTGGTGTTGGGACAGGGAGAGAGAGAGAAAAGTGATAAGATTGTGTTTGTTGACCATATCTCTTCTAAGGAGATGGGGGATGTATAGACGCAGTTGACTTTTTGGCTGAAAGAGGGCGTGGCCAGCTGGACAAGGGTCGGAGCCAAAAAAGGAAGTGGATCATCATGTTCAGGGGACCTTGTATACCTATTATGTCAAATTCAGCCAATTCTAGAATTCCTAATGGCACACTGAAAATGCTAAATTTACTCCTAGAATGTGCTCCATTTCTCGCTACAGTATCAGCTGGATCAAAACTAGAATTTTCGAAAAAATTCAGAATTTCTTGAAAAAAGTCTAAAAATCTCTTCCAATACATGTCGGGAATACCAAAAAATGTATTTTTAGTCAATCAGTTCTGTCTGTACCGAGTTATGACCCGATATCTCAAGTGACCCCCCCCCTATTGGTGGTGACAGATAAGATACTATGACTATTGTAGTAGCTATAGAGTAACAAAGGAAATTACTGTAGCAAATAGATGTAACAAACAAAAAAACCCATTACTTTCCAAATAGGAAAAATTCGAATAACAACTCCACCACCTCGGTCCTAGGACAAAGGATGACATTTCGAAAAGGGGAGGTACCACGAGATGCATAGGCCTTTCGGAGAGCTGACCTTTTCGATGTAGACACCGCTTTTATGACATTAAATCTGAGAATCTGAAGAAGTGAGAGGCAACGTCTGAACTACCGTACTCCCGGGGAGAAGGCAGGTTCCGAATTAAATGACAACGAGTGTCTCAAGACTGGCTGAGGATTTACTGACATTTTATAATTGAAAAAACACAGAATCAAAGTTGGAATACCCAAAAAAAAGAAATCAAACACGATACACTGAACCGTAATTAGCACGAATTCGATCCTCCTCGATCAACTGTAGCTGCTTTCTTTTCCTCCACATCTCCGCGTTGTAGCATTTTCTGAAAGGATAAGGAATTTTCAAAAAATCGGAGGTCTGAAAGTAGATGCTCCTGTGAGTGGATTCTGGAATTTCCAGCCCTCCCTGGAGCATGATAGTCTGGAAAACTCCATCTGGTCCCACCCCCTTATGTGGCGAATTCAGATTAAGATTTCCAGACCCTCAGGCTTTAGTGAGCGCTGGAAATTTCAGAATTCACTCTTTCAGACCGCCAGAGAAATGAGGATAGAACTTACGTGCACTTGGCAATCCTTGTCACCCGATCAAAACATTTGATTGGCTGATCCGCCAAACCACATGTGGCACACGTCTTTTCCTTCAAGGTTCGAGGTGGTGGGAGTCTGGAAATGTTTCTAGCTAGAATCGGAACAAAAAATTTCAAAAAATCTCCTTACTTGACTCCTTTCTCCTTGAGATTCCGACGGTAGAGGAATTCCGCGTTGGCACAGTCTCTGAAATTTTTTGGGTTAGAAACTTAGGGAGCTCATAACTCGTCAGCCGATAACTTTGGATCAAAATGATCAACAGAAGATTTGTAGAGAAAAATGTGGTGAACAAATTTCTAGTTAACAATTTTTCGTTTCAAAAAGTCATTTTTGAGTTATGAGCCGTTTTCTAAACACTATATCCCCAAAAACCTGTGCTAGAGGAACCCTATGTTCAATGCAGCTAATCTCAGTTGTCTTCAGACCTAGCAAAAAGTTGTCAACTAACAAAATGTCCAAAATGTAACATTGAGCAATTCATTAGTTGACAATTTTTTTGTATCGTCAAAACCAACCAAGATATACTGCTCTGAATTGAACTTACTTGCAAACTCTCCCATGAAACTCTGTTGTCTTGGTAGCCCCACATTTAGTACAGGTCTTTGTTTCTTTTTGTCTCTTTGGTGGTTTCTTAGCCGGTTTTTTGAACTGATTATCAGCTTCTTTGCAGGGCCTAAAACCAAAAAAATTGGAAAAAAAAATAGAAAAAGGAAGCTAAACTCACAAACACATGGGTGGATTGGAACGACTCTGACATGGCGATTTGCAAATTTTGCAGGTTTTCTGAAAGAAAAACCTTATCAGGCTGATTGCCCCCAAGTCGAAAATCTTTACCGCTCCAGTTTTCCGACTGACAACTTCTTTGCTCCAAAGATGCTCTGGTCTCGGTTTTCCATAGCTTTTTTTGTATTGATAGCACGAGCTGAAAAATTTTTTGATAGGGATTTTTGGGTTCTAGAACTAACTTGCACTCCATCTCCTCAATTTTGGTCAAATTCTTCCAGAAGTTCGATTCTTTGGTGCCACAATTGGAGCATTTTCGGTCCTCAGGTCGAACGGGTTTTGGCCTAACCGGCTTTTTTGGAGCTGGTGGCGGGGGAGGTGGCGGTGGAGTTGGAGCATCAGGTTCCGATTCAGAATCGGAACCGGAACCGGAATCAGAATCCTCTGAGCTGTCATCTTCTTCGTCTTCTGAAAATGAATTGGGGTGACTTGATGGAGGAAAAAAAAGTTACCAGAACTTTCCTCGGAGAGACATAGCTCTTGAGGTTTTTTGTAGGCTTCTGGTTGAGTGGACGGAGCTTGAGGGATATATGGACCTTGTTCTGGAACTATAGATGATTTTAGACTTTAGACACTCCAAAAAGAAAAAAAACTTACGATTAAAATTCCCATTTTGCCCATTGGAACTTGGCCAAGTTGGTTGGGCAACTTGCCCATAGTTGGGATGGCTCATATTAGGGTCCATTGGTACCCAAGCCGCCGCATCGCCGTTTTGGAAGTTCTGCTGATAACCCTCCTCCATAGGAGACCAGTGCTGTTGGTACCCGTAGCCATTGTCCTGGGCCATCTGATGACCAACACGAGAATTCCAATCCGGATTCTGGGCGGCCCATTGATTTTGAACTGGATATCCCTCCTGGTATCCCTGCCAATTCTGATCATATCCATAGCCATTGAAGTCTGGATACGGTTCTGGATACGGTGCCGCCGAAAATCCAGGATATTGCATCTCGTTTTCCGGAGAATTCTGATGCACAGTCTCCTTTGGGTACCCATGCTCTAGCACCGCATACTCGTCATTCTCCACATTTTGATAGTATCCCGTTTGGCTGTACCCATATGGATCGTTCATCTGAAAAAAAAATTATGATGAGACAGAAAAGCAAGAGAGAAAATCTCCAAAAAGACATAAAAGATTTTACGAGTTCTTCGCGATGTGTCTAATAAAAATGTGCATTGACCCCATGTGAGAGCACACACACACATATCTATCGGCTTGTAAGATTCATCTAAGCCTCCACCACATAGCCGAAGGGGGGGGGGGCTGATGGATTTATTGCCCGGTGCGGTAAAACAAGGGGCGTTAGGACAAAGGGGGGGGGGGGGGAAGGTGTGCTCTTTGTTAGCTAAATCACTTCGGATGTTTAGCTGGGGGAAGATAGGTAACAACAAAAGGAAAAATGAAAAAAAAAAAGATTTGAAGGGTGGTGGGGGTCGAACCCGAGACTAGCCGGGCAGGTCGGTAAACCCACTGCGCCATGCGGAGCGCATTACCGGTCGAAAGGCGGAGTGGGATAGGCTAACAATTGAGCATTAACAAAATAAAAAAAAGTAAAAAAAAATTGGAGGTGGTGGGGGTCGAACCTGGTCGGTCAGGCCCGTTACCAGCTGCGCCATGCGCTTCCGCTTGCATGGCGCAGTGGGAAGCGCGCGGGCTCGAACCCCTCTGAGGTATTTATTTTCTTTCTAATTTTTTGACAATTTAAAACGAAAATCAATCAAATTATTTCCCAACTAGTTAATCAAACAAGACTCCACAAAGAGCCATATCGATAAGAAAAGGCCAGTGCTGATAAGGGTGAATCAATAGATAAGACGTCCAACGCTATTCACAAAAGAATAAAAGCCCTTCTCTCCATCTATCCATATATGGGCACAAATGAGTCATGGGAAAATTACAGGGAAGGGGCTTTGTATCGTCTTTCTTCTCGCCCTGAGGAGAGAGACTGATGACTAATATGTTTACACACTTTTTGGATTGTTGGGATCCTTTTGTGATTGGAATTTGAATCTGATACCTAACAGAGGGAGAACAGAGAGAAAGGGAATGAAAATTCAGAATTTTCAGTCAGAGATTTTGCATTTATAATTCGAAATTCCCCCGTGACGATACTGGCTAAAAACAGAATTTCGAATTCTATTCGATTTGTGTTTTAGATTCAAAACAGTAAACAAAACTATCCTTTGGAATTCTAGAAAGTTCTTTTGGAAGTTTTTACAGATACGAAAAAAGCCTACACCACAGTAAATTCGATTTTCAAAAATACGAAGCCGATGAGAAAAGACTGTAAACAACACTATCCTAGCATGAGGGGAAATTCTGATTTTTTGGAGATCTAGAAGGTTCTTTTTGGAGGAAAATTCTCAAACAAAAAGCCAAAGCCGCTGAGAAAAGACTGTCTCTTCTCGCCTCCACCACCAAAAAGATGATGATTTCGAAACAATAAAATATTCGAGTCGTCCCTTCCACAGGCAGGATGTGAGAAATCGGAGAAGGTTGAGAGATAGAAAGAGAGGGAGAGAGAAATGGATGACTTGTCTTTTTTCAGAGTGTGATGATGCACATAAAAACGGAAAAGTGGATAGTCATTCTGTTTTTGAATAGGCGGGGTACGGTAAGTGGGGGAGGCCTGAGGGGGGGGGGGGATAGAAGTGAAGAGGTGTGTATAAGTAAGTAGGTGCTGTTCACTTTGCATGCACCGGTGTTGATAAAGGGGGATTGGTAGAATCACCTATTGAAAGTAATTGGAGTTCCATTGGCAAATACGAAAATCGTAATCCTGAGATGATCATAAAACCTGCGATAGAGCTGGAAGGCGGGTTGTATGTTCAGAGCAGTATATCTCTGTTGTCTTTAGAGCTAACAAAATATTTTCAACTGGTAAAATGTTAAAAATGTCTTGGTGAGCATGTTTTTAGTTGATCACTTTCTGATAATCCTCAAGGCAACCAAGATATACATATTAAGCGAGCAGTAGTGGACTCACCCGCCGCTAGGAGACAGTGAGGGGCAGACATGCAGAGTGTCTGGCTTCTCTGCGTCTATCTGGAATTGTGTTCTGAGTTCGAAGGGTAGTATCTCGGTTGTCTTTAGAGCTATCGAAAAGTTTTCAACTGATGAAATGTTCAAAATGTATCAGTGAACATTTGTTTAGTTAATCACCTTTCGCAATTTCTAAAGACAACCGAGATATACTGATCAAACAAGCAGTAGTGGATAGATCCACCTGGCGCTAGGAGAAGAAGAGGAGCAGGCACGCAGAGTGTCTGGTTTCTCTGACTCTAGCTGGAACAACGCTCCAACTTTGAAGAAGCATATCTCGGCGGTCAGTAGACCTATCGAAAAGTTTTCAGGAGATGAAATGTTCAAAATGTGTCGATGAACATATTTCTAGTTGAACATTTCTCGAAATCTCCTAAGGCAATCGAGATATACTGTTCGAAACAATTCTAACTGTTTTCAAGTATATTTGATTTAGTGATCACCCATATGAATGATGTATGGAATCTTATTGACTGATTTTCAAAATTTCCAAAACATTGGAATAATTGAAATCTCGTTTTCTTTAGTGATTGTTATTCTTGAATCTTTTATTTGACCATAACAATTTGAATTAAATTCATTGATACCAACCCAAATACATAACATGATTTGATTTAGTGAGCATATACATGAATGGTCGGTTGGCCACGAATTCAATGGGTTCCTCACTATCATCCTGGTGTTCGATAATCTCATATGAAGTATCTTCCGAAGGAACATGAGGTACATTCACTCCCGATTGATTCAGCTGAAAAATTCATATTCATTATATCCAGTAAAACTCTAAAATACTGAAAATACTACCTGAAACTCGGCGTTGTGTACAAAAGCCTGTTCTTTAATTCCTATTTCTTCCAAAACTTTCTTCAGATCAGTGGTTGAATTACAGCTGAAAACTGGAAGAGTGATCTGAAACAAGTGGAAGTTACAAGCACAAACGGTCACTCCCACCTTGATATTTTTCAACGTCGCCCGTTCTGCCGGCCAGAATAAATTGACTGAATTCAGGCCGCGTATCAGATTATAGCGGTTTGTTGAAATGAACACATGTAAAAAACAGCCATCACTTCCTTCCATCTGGATTTTTATCGTTTCCATGTTGTGATAATAATCTCGATGATAATAATGTTCACTTGCTTCCCAATTTATGAACTCTTGCTCTCGTTTTGATGTTGCAGATGTGTGAAAATCCCCGGTGATTGTCTCGTTTCTCCGATTTTGTAGAGAAAAATAGGATCCGATAGTTAGATTTGGTGCAGTTCCAGTGATTTCACTGGAAAAAACCCAATCATGGTTTCCCTCTAACCCCACATACCTATTCCCTGTCAACCCAGACAAATTGAAGAAGAATTCTTCCATGAATCTTTGATTGGCATCATGCAGCAAGTACTTTCGAATTGCTAACCTTGTTTCTGCATTGACTTTGTTGTAAATTGGAAACAATCCAAGAATAGCGGAGAGGGGAGAAACGACGATTGAGTTCGAAGGTTCTCTGGTTATCAGCCATCCAAAATGAACTTCTTTTTGGAAAGGTTTGATGTCTGGAAAAGTTATATACATGCTTGTTCAGGAGCTCGAAACCTTTTGCGATAACTTTTTTCAAAATCCCGATTTGTGACCCGGTCAGCTCAGGTTAGTCTGACAATGTTTCAAAGTTTTCGGAAGTTTGTGAGCTCATAGTTTTGATTTTGAAGAAAGCTATCGCAAGCGCCGCGCCTACCCATCTGATCTGATTGGACATTATCCGTCTTTTGACTTTTTCTAATCTAGTAATATCTCAAAAATCACCTTTCAATGTTTTTTCATATTCAATTTGACCTTCCTCTTCTTCTCGATCAGCTTTTTCATTGTAGATTTTCTCTAATCTTCTCAACCGCTTCTCCATTTTTTCCTCCATGGTTGCAAACATTTTTGAACGACTTCTGTCATAGCAGATTTGAATTGGTCAGACTTGAATAGATCCATTCTTTTGGAGCTAAAATGATTTTTTAAACGATTTTTTTGAAATAAAGGTTGTCTCGTTTAAAATAGGTTTCGATAACTTCAAACGAAAATGAAATAAAGTATACACATTGGAGGGAAAGGTGGGGATACCGCATAAAGTACAAGGTCAAATGTTTGTATAGCCACCTGATTCGGAGCGTTCCCTCTTTTCTTTTCTGTTCACTTCTACCTAAAATAATTAGTACTTGGTGTTCTTCAAATGATTTCTTTAACAATGTAAATCCAATACCCAGAAAAAATTGAAAATAATTAATAGACGCCGAAAATTCTTTGAATGTTTTATTTAACCTTAGAAACAATGGACTGAATTCTCTGATACCACCCAATATACTTAACATGATCTGATTTACTTAACATGAATAAAAATGGACGATTGACCAGTAAATCAATGGGTTTCTTGTTATCGGGGTGCTCGATACTCTCAAATGATGTTTCTTCCGAAGGAACGTGAGGTACATTCACACCTGATTGATTGAGCTGAACAATATATACTTATTATTCGAAAATCAATTCAAAAATATTGAAAACACTTACCTGGAAATGTGCTTCGTGTAAAAGAGACTGTTCTTCAATTCCCACTTCCTCCAA
>GL380275.1:10345-29583 GCA_000143925.2 Caenorhabditis brenneri | reverse complement strand
CAAAAGACGAAAATGTTACAGATAAAACAGGTGCGTGAGGCGGGTATTCAATGCTCAGAGGAAAACAACAAATCAGTAATTCTGAACACACTCTACCATAATATAAAAATTTACATTATAGCAACCATCAGTTTACCGTTCCAAGTATGCATGCTTGCAGCGGGCCGAGCCGGGCCGGAGTTCCAATATTCTTGCTCGGCTCGGGTTCTAGCGGCAGTAAAACAGGACACCGGGCCGGAAAAACCGTCGGCCCGGCCAGTTTTGTCGTCAGCTCAGCTCGAAATTTTTCAATTATGATTATTTCAGTCCCCGTCTGCAACGGAAACGAAACCTTCACCACATGCCAGAAGTGTGATGCATACTGCTCCAATCTTACCTACACTTGCCAGGAAGAATGCTCCGTTGGCTGCCTTTGTAACCCTGGATATGTCCGTGACCTGCAGAACAAGTGTATCAAAACCGAAGATTGCCCAGCGACGGTTCAATGCGGTGCCAATGAAGAGCTAAATCTCTGTTATAATACTTGTGAGGAAGAGAAGTGCTTCTCGAATATTCCTGCAGATTTATGCCCAAAATTAGAGGTCTGCACCGTCGGATGCTCTTGTAGAGGAGGATTTGTCAGGGATCCTTCAGGAAAATGTGTGAAGCCAGCACAATGTGATACTAACACCACTAATCGTAAGTAAGTGTTTGTTTTTTTAGCGCTACAGTAACCACTTCCAGCTTGTGACTCAAAAAAATGTGGTTGCGGTGAAGAATGCGTTGTGGTCAATGTTCCCTGTCGCCGTCCTCCATGCAACAAAATCGCCGAGTGTCACCCAATTGCCACTGATTGCTCCACCAAAAAATGTACCACTCCAGGAGGTTGTGCAATGGTTCAAACATTAAATTGCGATAAGCCAACATGCCCAAAGATTCCAATGTGCATCAATGAGAATCAGTGTCTTTACACAAGATGTCCACGTGGATTCCAGTGTGAACTTCAAGAAGATGTGAAGTGCGACAATCCTCCATGTGAACCAGTGGCTCAGTGTGTGATGATAAATAATTTGGATGTGGAAATTATCGGAAATCTTTGAGGTGTTTACTATGAGAATTTGGAATAATAAAGTGTAATTTTTCTCGACAATGTTACTCGATCTTCGGCCTTTAAGACCCCGAGGGGCCTATGAGCCCTTTAGAACCTTTAGGCCCCGATTTTTAGGCTTAATTGCACAGATCTCCGCTCCAAAGATTGCGTCCAAAAAACTCTTATCAAGGCCTGGTCGAAAAATTGGGCTCAATGGCGTTCAGATAAAAATGTGAACCCAATCAAACGATAATGTGTCTGGAAAATCCAGTTTCAAAAAGTCAACACATTCTGAAACGTGGCCTTTTGGGTCTAGTTTCATCTTTGACCTGATTCATGTGATTTTCATTGTTTGCACACCCCCGGACTTCCTGATCATTTTTGTTCCCCCTTTCGACACTATTTGCCAATTGGAAAATATAAATAGGGCATGGATCCATCAGCTTCTCATAGTTAAACTGAAAAATGATCAAGACTGAATTTTTGGCGGCGTTCTTTGTGATGGTTGCTGCAGTCAGTGCTCAAGTTCCACCAGGTGGAGGTGTTGGACCTGTGGGACCTGGAGGTAAGTATTCTTGATCGCTGTTGTCAATGCTCAATTTACAGCTCCGGGATCCGGCGGTGGTGGAGGTGTGGGACCTGGATGTAAGATTTCTAACAGCTACCTGACCAGGACTGTCAAACTTTTCACCAAAATGCTTCACTTATTGCGCTCAACTTTTACATAAAAAAGATCCCATCGCTAGGCCGAATAAGGCCCGACTTGACAGCCCTGTAATTAATATAACCCATTCTTTCAGCCCCTGCCTGCAACGGAAACGAAACCTTCACCAGCTGCCAAAAGTGTGATGCATACTGCACGAATCTGACCTACACTTGTCAGGAGGAATGCTCTGCTGGCTGCCTTTGTAACCCCGGTTATGTCCGTGACTTGCAGAACAAGTGTATCAAAATTGAGGACTGCCCGAAAACCGTCGTTGCTACTGATTGCTCCACCAAAAAATGTACGACTCCAGGAGGTTGTGCAATGGTCCAGCCCTTGAACTGCGCTACTCCAAAATGTGCAAAGATTCCGAAATGCGTCAATGAGAATCAGTGTCTCTACACAAGATGTCCACGTGGATTCCAATGTGTTCTTCAAGAATCTTCTGGAAGTGATCCAGTGGCACAGTGTGTGTAACCTCTGAGGTGTCTTTTATGAGAATTTAAAATAATGAAGAGTATTTTCACTTTGGTCTAACTTTTTTTTCTCGAAATTGTTACTTTTTTTGCGTGGGTCAGAAATTTTCCATAAATTGGTGGTCTGAAAGTAGATGCTCCTGTGAGTGGATCCCTCACTGGAGCCTGAGAGTCTGGAAATCCTAATTTAGAACATTTGAAATCCCGCCAAAATTTTTAAAAATTTGAATTTCCGTCAAGATAATCAAATGTTTTGACTTTCTCGAAGTTTCTAGAAGTTTCTGGAAAGTTATCTATCTAGTGCTTCTCCATGGAGTTTTAGAGTATCGTAACTACCGTAATCCTACAGTAATCTCCACCATTTTTTGAAGGTGTACTATTGGGTTCCCTTATATAGTACATGCAAAAAATGGAACAATTCTGGGCACTCTGAACCCGTTTTTTGATTCGATTCGGAGCTCGGATTACTGTAGCTACCGTAATCCTACATTAATCCGAGCTCCAAATGTCATAGAATTGAAGCGCTCGGTGACCCATGCGCACATGCCAAATATGGTCCCAAACGGTCGAGGGGCTCAAAAGTTATTCAGTGATAAACGCTGGACACACAGACAGACAGACAGAGCTTGCCGCTTAGTATATAGAAGAGATAGTCCAAGATCACGGCTCCATTGTTTGCGCCGAAAACGTTCTTATCAACACCTGGTCAAAAAATTGGTCTCAATGACATTTAGATAAAAATATCGACAAAAACTAATAAAATGGTAATGTTTCAACGAAATTTTCTCCTATCAAATATGTCTATGTTCAAAAAGTCATCATTTTGAAACGTGATAAACTGACTGGAAGTTTTGGCCGTAACGATTCTTGATCACTTTTTAATGTATCTATTATGTTCAGTTTAGTATTCTGCACAAATTTCCATAATCTTTCGACCCAAAGTTCAGTATAAATAGGCAGATGGACGACTTGATTCCATCAGTTTCTCTTCTCAAGAGGAACAATTCGAACTGAACAAAATGGTCAAAGCTTTCATTTTGACTCTCTTGGTTGCTGCCGCCAGTGCTCAAGTTACAGGACCTGGAAGTGAGGGATTTTCAGCTTGTTCTAAAAATCATCCCCACTTTTCCAGCCCCCGTATGCTCTGGAAATGAGACCTTCACCCATTGTGGACCCTGTGATGGGTTCTGCACCAATCTCCAACCCACTTGCGAGGTGGAATGCGATGCTGGCTGTCTTTGCAACCCTGGATATGTCCGTGACTCGGAGGGTCACTGTATCAAGGTAGAGGATTGTCCGGTTCAATGCGGTGCCAATGAAGAGCTCAACCCTTGCTATAATGCTTGTGAAGACCCGAAATGTATTGCAAGTGCTCCAGGAGACTTGTGTCCAATTCCAGTGGAGTGCGTCCCAGGATGCGCTTGCAAGAGAGGATTCGTCAGGGATCCTTCAGGAAAGTGTGTCAAGCCAGCAGCCTGCCCAATCAATCGTAAGTTTTAGTCCCTGTTTAGGATACAGTAACTTGTCTTGCAGCTACCACCGACTGCTCCACATTGGTATGTCTCACTCCAGGAGGATGTGCCATGGTTCAACCCTTAGTTTGCATGACCCCATTTGGTACTGCTTGTCCATTGGTTCCACAGTGCGTCAACGAGAATCAATGTCTCTACACAAGATGCCCACGTGGATTCCAATGTATTCTGAAGGAAGTTCCATGTGATACTCTTTCATGCGATCCAGTGGCTCAGTGTGTGCCAATTGTTTGAATTTTTTCATCATTTTTGAGATAATATTGAGGTCTAAAGGTCTAAATGCAATTTTTCTATTGAGTAATAAAGCTTGTGCAACTATCGGGAATTATCTTGTTCCCATTACGTAACACCTCAAATAAGCGGGAATGCTTTTCGTCAAATTTAGTTCCCGGTCTGCTTGAACTCGATATGATGTGTTTTTTTTTCCAGAACCAAAACATTTTTCAATATAATGGGATTTCGATTTGTATTCAATCAATGTTTTCAATTTCTTTTCAGGCTTCAATACTGCGCACAATAATATTTTTTTCAAAAGTAGTAAGTTTTCATCACTGTTATTATTCAATGTATCTGTTATGCTCTGTGGGAATTTCGGGAAAAACATGCATAAATTCATATCCTGCTTTGCGATGTTATGACCCCTGATAAGTATAAATAGGGAGGTAGACTGCTTGATTTTATCCGTCCCTCTTACGAAAAGGAAAAACTGAACGAAATGACCAAACTTTTATTTCTGACACTCTTCTTTTTTGTTGTAAGCGTCAGTGCTCAAGTTGCAGGACCTAAAGGTGAGATTTTCGAGTAGGAAGTAAAAATGAGTTTTTCCAGATTGTGACGCTATTGAAATTGACATTTGTTCTGGTCGAAAATGCTCCAGGAAACTTCCAATTCCTAAATTACGCTTATTGAAGCCTGATGAATGTAGTGGGTTGTCTTTTCTTGAGAATAATGTTACCGTATCCCTTTACAGAATGCGACTTCACCAAGTGTTCCGCCGGTGAGAAGTGTGTTGTGAATGAAGCATGCGTGTATGGTCTATGTACACGTTTGGCAAGATGCCAATCAACGACTGGATAATCGATGATATTATTCTGTGATGAATGATTTTTGAAAACATAATAAACATTTCACAAAAAATGTCTTCTGTCACAAATTTGAATACAGGAAAAAAGCTCACAGTGGAAAGGTTAATAGGGGACCAAAAACCGAACCTTGAGGTATTCCAGAAAGAACTGGTGCTACATCAGATAAGGCTTCATCAATAAATACTTGTTGTGTGCGGTTTATCAAAAAAAATGTCGATAGAGATGTCAAACTTTTTTAGTTTTCCCCCGCTCGGGTGGTCTACTTCCTCCAATACTGACTTGTTGTGTGCGGTTTGTTAGAGAATTGGTTAGCCATGAATAACTTAACTGGAAAGTTTGGTTTCAAGCTTAGCGTGAAAGAGAGAGAGAGAGAGAGAGAGAGAGAGAGAAAGTGTGTCGAAAGCTTTTCTGAAATCGATGTATGCACAGTAAGTCCTGTGTTTAGAAAGCTCGCGAGATATATAAGTTTGGTTCGGTTGGACAACAGTTCACACAGACACGGCAGTCTCGGCACTCGACTTTCTGTAGTCAAATTTGTGATAAAAGAAAGTTTTTGGGCAATATTTATTATGTGTTTCAAAAAGCATTTATCACAGAATATCATCGATGGCCATCGCGTGGCATGAACATAGACCATACACGCATACATTATTCACAACGCACTTCTCACCGGAGGAACACTTGACGAATACACAATCTGTAAAGAAATAGAGTAACATTATTCTTTAAAAAATGCTACTCACCACGTTCAGGTAGTTCGACACATTTCTCATTGGTCCAGTAAAATGCTTTCTTGCAAACGGGCTCCTATGAAAGTCGGGTTGGGAGCAAGGTTCTTAGTTCCTCGAAGTATTTTGCTTCCGCAGATGGAAAAGAACAAATATCGCCAACTTTATTACTTTTATTTACAGATATAAAACTTTGGTCATTTCGTTTAGCTGTTTCTCTTCGTAAGAGGGATGGATGAAATCAAGCAGTCCACCTCCATACTTACACTTATCAGGGGTCCAAGCAGAAAATACATTTGTGCTTGTTTTTCCCGAAATTCGTACAAAACATAACAGATACATTCAATAATAACATTGATGAAAACTTCCTATTCTCAATAAAAAATATTATTGTGTGCCGTACTGAAGCCTGGAAAGCAATAAAAAAATTGATTGAATACAAAGGGAGTCCCATTATATTGAAGAATGTTTTGATTCTGGGAAAAACACAGACCATATCGAACTACAAACTACAACCGATGAAAAGCAGTTTTTGCTTATTGAAGTTTCAGATAATTGATGAACGTTTGTGGGAAATTAGAGAAGAGGAATAAAAGTGCTGGAAGAATATGTACTTAGCAAAATTTAGACGAAAAACTGGACCATAGGATACGTTAATTCGGCCTGTTGAGTTCGGGTAGTCGCCTCGTTTCAGTTCATTTTTTACTAACTGAGAAAACTCAGATAATGGGAATATAATAATAATATTTACCATTAACCAGAATCAAAACATTCTTCATCATAATGGGACTCCCTTTGTATTCAATCAAATTTTTTATTGCTTTTCAGGCTTCAATACGACACACAATAATGTTTTTTTTCAAAAGTAGGAAGTTTTCATCACTGCTGTTATTGAATGTATCTATTATTTTTTGTGCGGATTTCGGGAAAAACATGCAATATTTTATTTCCTGCTTTGCGATGTTATGACCCCTGATAAGTATAAATAGGGAGGTGGACTGCTTGATTTCATCCGTCCCTTATACGAAAGCGAACGAAATGACCAAAGCTTTCTTTCTGGTACTCTTCTTTTTGGCTGGAAGTGTCTGCGCTCAAGTTACAGGACCTGAAGGTAAGATTTTCGAGCAGAAGGCTCTAAAAATGAGTTTTTCCAGACTGTGACGACAATGAAGTTTACGAACCTTATTATTGTCCATTACTGAATCTAAAATTTTTCGAGAAACCAGGAACCTTGTCCCCCGAGGATGAATGTCCTCCTAGATGCCGTTGCGACTACGGATTTCTTAGGCATACTGGAACAGGGAAATGTGTCGAGCCATCTGAATATCGTAAGTTGTCTTCTATTTAAAATAATGTTACCCTATATCTGTACAGTATGCGATCTCATCAAGTGTTCCGCCGGTGAGAAGTGCGTTGTGAATGATGTATGTGTGTATGGTCTGTGTTCACGTGTGCCACGATGCCACCCAATGGCCGGATAATCGATGATATTCTGTGATGAATAATTTTTGAAACACCTAATAAATATTGCACAAAAAATTTCTTCTATTACAACTTTGACTACAGGAAGAAGGGTCACAGGCGAAAAATAAAGATAAACCCTTTTCAATAGCAGAATACCAAGACTTCTGTGTCTGTGTCAAGTGTTGTCCTACCAAGCCAAACACACCACTTACTGTGCATACATCGATTTCAGAAAAGTAAAAAAAAACTGTCTCTCACGCTAAACTTGAAACCAAACTTTCCCGTTACGGTATTCATGGCTCCCTGCCCCGCTGTCTATTAGGTTGTTTTAGAAATAACGTCGTTTTTTTCGTTTTTTTTTTCATAACTTTTGTTAGAAAATATGATTTCCCAGATGTTTTTGTGCATCCTTAGCTGAGTAACAAAAATAAAAAAAAAACATCCTTGCCATGTTTTTAATTCAAAGGGAATTATTTATAGGTAGGAACAAGATATTTTCAATTGGCTGTTATATTACTGCGCCCAGGTCATGATTACTAAAACACAATGTCATAAGAGCTCCCACAAAAAAGCAAGAGAGATGCATTATGATCGCAATATTTCAGTTTTTTGCAAGAAATGTGAATTGGGTCTCATGTGTGAGCAATATAAAATTGAGGTTCCATCAAAAACTTGTTCTGTGAGGTGCTCAAAGTTCGTTGGCAAAATTTAAGATCGCATGGGATCGGATAGCCAGGGTTAAAAAACATTCCAAAAAATCAGTACAAAAAATTTAGTACTGAATTTCTAAAGCTTTTCGGGAATCACTGATTCTAAACAAGGCGAAGTGAGTAATTACCACATAACTATCAAATACGTGATATGGGAACCTTCAGCTTCTCAGCCTGAAAGTTTGAAGTTAATGCTAACTCCCTCTCAGAGCACCACCTTTTGGAATAATGTCAACGAAAAACCGACAGTTCTATTTCTATTGCACTTTACAGCTCTGTTGATAATAGTATTCCAACGAGGAAAACGGAATTTTTACTGATGTTATACTCATCATAATGTTTTTTGAACTGCCAAAAAATATCATATCAAAAAATTTTTGAAAAAACGACATTATTTGTGAAACTAATAACAAATTTTCTAACAAACAGCTCACAACAAGTATGTATTGATGGAGCATTATCTAAGGTGGCGTCTAAAGTTTGCTAAACGCATATCCTTCCAGCACTTTTATTCCTCTTCTCCGATTTCCCACAAACGTTATCCAATCATCTGATACCTCAAATAAGCGAAACTGCTTTTATCGGTTGTATTTCCCGGTCTGCTAAAATCGATATGATCTGTTTTTCCCAGAATCAAAACATTCTCCAATATAATGGGACTCCCTTTGTATTCAATCAATTTTTTATTGCTTTTCAGGCGGCTTCAGTACGGCTCACAATTATATTTTTTTCAAAAGTAGGAAGTTTTCATCATTGTTATTATTCAATGTATCTGTCTTGCATTGTGGGAATTTCGGATAAAAACATGCACAAATCTATTTCCTGCTTTGCGATGTTATGACCCCTGATAAGTATAAATATTGAAGTGGACTGCGTTATTTCATCCGTTCTTTTTACGAAAAAAAAACAGCTAAACGAAATGACTAAAGTTTTATTTCTGGTACTCTTCTTTTTGGCTGGAAGTGTCTGTGCTCAAGTTACAGATCATGAAGGTGAGATTTTTGAGTATAAGGCTCTAAGAAATTAGTTATTCCTGAATGTGACGCTGACGAAGTTGGCCACATACCCGGGCAGAAGAGTGGTATTGCAGCACGTAAATTTTCTGTTTCTCGGTTGAAGCACGGAAGAATTCTTCCGAATTTTTTTTTCGGAATTCCCAGGCTCACATTATAAAATTTTGCTGACAAAATAACCCCCCCCCCCATTGAGGAGCGCAACAACGAACGATCCGATAGGACTGATAGTTCGGGTTCGAAATATCTAGGAGGTTTTGGTTTTTTTTCCCTTTTTTTTTGGGAGTAAAAAATTTTGGCACATAGTTTTTTAAAAATTTTTGAAAAATTTAATTTTAAATTTTCGTAGATTATTTCCATTGCAATCCTCTTGCTCTCCCAGAAGGCGTCCTTTCACTGTTCGATGGAACATCCATCGAAGCAGATAAATGTGGTGGGTAGTCTCTTCTTTAGAATAATCTTACCATATCCTTTTACAGAATGCGTATCCGTCAAGTGTTCCGCCGGTGAGAAGTGCGTTGTGAATAATGTATGCGTGTATGGTCTATGTACACGTGTGGCACGATGCCAGTCAATGGCTGGATAATCGATGATATTCTGTGATGAATACTTTCTGAAATACATAATAAACATTGCACAAAACATGTCTTCTATCACAAATAAGACTAAAGAAAGAAAGCTCGCACAGGAAATGTTAAGTGAACCCCGTTCTAATAGCCGAAATACTGCCGTGCCTAGAAGACTAGCCAACTTTCCATATTTTTTCAGAGCTCCCATGCCTTCCTCTCCTGCTCTTCAAACGTTCCCATGATTTTCTTCTCTCTCTCTCAACCAATTATCTGATCCCCTCAAAGAAGCGGAAGTGTTTTCCCACACATGTAGTTCCCGTTTTTTCATCCCCCGTCATAACCCGAATACTTGACGTGTTGAAATGTCAATAGAGATGTCAAACTTATGAGTTTTCTCCCCTCGGGTGGTCTACTCCTTTCTTCACACGAAGTAGAAGAAGAAGAAGAAGTTTTGTGGGTGCGAGTGGTCCTTCTTCCTTCTTATCCTACCTGGGGAGAACCAACTGACGGCGAGAAAATCATCAACAAGTCCCTTGGGGTGGTGCACTGGGTTTTATCGCTTTGCACAGAATGTATTACAGCAGTTTTTATATTAACAGGATTGTTTTTACTCTATATTTTTACCTGGGAGTGGTGATCTAGGTGTGATTTTTCCTGTTTGTTTTAAGACAAAGAGATTGTTTGATACAAAAAATGAGTCATAATAACTATTGTCGCCTAGTTTTTTTTGTAAAAAAATGTTCCTGGTTTGATATAATTCCAGATTTTTCTTGACAAAAAAGAATCGAAAACCCATGACTCACCTAGGCAAAGAACCTGGCGGGAGGGGTAACTGCAATTTTAGGAAATTGGAAAAAAAAACATTTTCCCCTGGTGGGTTCGAACCCGGGCCTATCTGGCAGGAGGCCACTCAAATTCGTTCCAACCGGGACCGGGTTGCTGGGAATAGCCCGGGTACAACCCCTTCACCACTTCACCACCTCCAGGTTTTTTTTCAAATTTTTGTTACTTAATTTTGAGCCGGCTAGTCAATCTAGGCTTGTCTGTATCGCCGGGGGTCTGCCAGCTAGGCCTGCCAGAACTGCTAGGGTTCAACTCCTTCACCACTTCACCACAATCAATTTTTTTTTCAACGTTTTTCTTTTTCAATTTTTCGTTTCTCATTTGTGAGCTGGTTGAGCCAGGCGGTCCAAGCTGGGCTTGGTTTTAAGCACCGGCTGAAAAAAAAACCTGCGTCCCACCTTTTTTTTTTTGAAAATGCTGATACCCTTCCTCGGTTTTTTTTCCTAGCTTTCTTAACAACAATTCATAGGAATAAAAATCATAAAACCTCCAAATCCCATGAATTTCAAATTCCCGCCAAATCCATCTCAGACATTAAACCTGATACATTCACAATTTGTCTGTCGTGTTCCTCGTGTATACACCTTGTTGTTCCATCTCCCCTGCCCCTATCCCTCTCATCATATATCTCTGCGTAATCAAGGTGAGTTGTTGTGTAATCTCCTGAGAGGAGCAAAGCAACAATAAATCCTTTGGGACGGGCTCCCCCCTCTCCGTTAAACTATTTTCTCTTTGATCCCTCATTTCATTTTAAATTTTTTATTTAGATTTTCGAATGCTTTGAATTTTGAGTGCGAATGCGACCCCGTAAACTACGACATCGACCCTCCGATGAGCTCATCGATATTCGGGAGAGGTAGGTTAGGGGGGAATTCAAAAAAAAAATTGAAATGAAAAATAAAAAATTTCAGCGTTTTATACGATGGTGATCGGTAATTTTGAACTTGTGAATTTTAAGTTATATATTCAGTTTCTCTAACATTTTCTATCAATTTTCACTGTCCCAGAACTCTCTGCCAACCAAAACGCTTTCCTTTTTCAGAGGACTTCCCTGGCTCTTTTCCGTATTCGTCGTTCTTTTTCTTCTGCTGACCATTCTCCTTTTCTACTTCATATTCACAACTCGTGACGTCTACTTATCACAAAAACAGGCATTAGAAGAGGAAGATGTGAAGCTGAAGGAGGCGGCGTCGTTGGTAAAAGAGGAAAGTGAGGAGGTTGAGGAGTCATGGAAGGAGCAATTAGCAAGGAGGAAAGGGAAAGGTGGAGGGAATAATAAGCAGGATGAGAAGGTTCATGTTGATGTGGGTTTTTTTTTTCGGAATTTTTTTTCGACGGCGATTTGGTTTAGACCCTTTTTTGACGGGATTTGGTTTAGTTGTGTCAGGATTTCTTCGTAACTCTCCCACAAACTAAGTTTTTACAATAGAAGTGTTCCGCGGATCATTTTGTGCTCCATTGATAACCCTGCCCGTCCTTGTTAACAAAGTCAGGCCTAGATTTTCCAATATGGCAGACAAAACCACCAATGGGGTGCTTTACTAATACCCCTGGTCAGCCGTGAGCTAGATTGGTGTTTTCATAGAAAATCTGACCGAAATCAAAATCAGTTTCCATTTCAGATAGTGCCAATTGTGAATCGAAAAACTGGTGAGCCGGATAAAACATCGGATTTGATCTCAACCACCACCACCACAACAACTACAGTACGGCCGGCAGAAGCAGAGAGTGGAGAAGAAGAAGAAGAAGCACCTTCGCCAACTACGACTACTACTACTACCACAACAGAAGAAGTAAGTCTCCATTTTGCGGCCGGGCTATAGTGTCTAGACCTAGAAATCTGGGCCCAAAAACCCTAGTTTGGTCCGTGCAGGCCAAGTTGATCTGACGGTTCCGACACTCCCGAGATTAATATTTTGCTTGTGATACCACAGTGTAGGGTCTGAAACTGCACAGGACCGGTTGTTATGTCCGGAGCTACAAATCCACTCTGGCAGGGCTCGGTGAGCCAGGTTAGACAGGTCCCGCTTGATAATTTTTCTCGAAGTTTTGATCTTCCTAAAACTACTTCTATGAACAAAAATCTGGGTACCGATATTCCTATTCCTATTTCCAGCCAATCACTACCACCACTACTCCAACCACTACTACTCCCTTGACTACTTCTGCTCTAACTACAACAGAAGAAGTAAACTTCCTCAGTTTTCACAGTGAAAAAGTCATCTTTGATAGTTTCAGCCGACCACAACCACCCCACCGACAACCACTACTTCCCCTATCACCACCACTACCACCACTACCTCTACTACCACGACGACAACTAAAGCTCCTACCACCACCTCCACCCCAACAACAACCACTACTGCACCTCCCACTACCACCACTCCAGATGAATACATTGATTCTGAGGAGGAACAAGAATCCACCACTATCTCTTCTCGAGAACTGGAATCTGATGAGAAAACTGATATCTTATTGGAGCTAGAGGATGACCTGGGTGATGTTCAAGTGGAGGAGTACGAGGAGACAACGATGACTCCGACAACAACGGGAAGGCCCACTACTACGACGATGATGCCTCTAATTACAACAGAAAGGCCCACTACAGAAGCACCATTTGTAGAATCTAATGCGGAGAGTGTGGTTGCCAGGTTGACAAAAAATCCAGATGCTTCTGGCACTCCCGAGAAGTCAAAGTCAACAGCAGAGGTAAAGGATCCAGCAGTAGGCACAACTCGGGCAACAGAGCTAAAACCGGAGAGAAACTTCGCAAGAATAATCTGGGATCGGAGGCCAGTGAGGAGTACATCGGAGAAGTTCAAGAAGTTCGCAATAGTCACGCATCACGAGGAGTGTAGTAAGATTGGGAAGTGAGTTTTTTTATTCCCAGAAGTTGGATTCTTGACCTTGGTGACCAAGATGCCGGGTCTCAAATTTTCGTAGTGCGCGGGTACGCAAGTTACCGTCAGATATAGTGCCGCTAGCTTACCACTCGTAGGCAGCATACTGGCAAATTTGCACGAAAACTTTCCTACTGTTATCGGAGTACTTACGGCAACTTGCCGGATTTCCTGCCATTAGGCATATGGTCCAAACTCTAGAAAAACGTTTTCAGAGAAATTTACAACGCTGGCGGCAACTCTGTCGACGCTACAGTAGCCTCGGAGATCTGTATATCAGCTCTTCATCCTCATTCTACCGGTCCAGGCTTTGGAGCAGTTATGCTGGTGCATTCGAAGTGAGTTAGACACATTTTGCATCCTATTGGTAAAGGCCATACTTGGAACGGGCCAAGCCGGACTGTTTGGGAAGTTTCATCGGCTCGGCCCGGCACGGGCTATTTCGGGTTGAAATGAATTTGATGTCACCGATACTTTTGTGTGAAAGATGAGCATTTTTGGAAAAATCTTGAAAAAAATAGATGTTTTTTTTTCAAAACTGGCAGTCTAGGCTGACCGGGCCGGACCGGGCCGAAATTTTCCAAGTATGATGAACACCTTGTCGGAAAAGCTAGGCCAGCAAGCTCCCACGCCCGTCATCAATGGGGCGCGATGTGCTCTGTTGTGTTTTCCTAATAACTCCTCCTTTTTCCAGAAAGAAAAACGGCACCTTCCTAATCGATGGTCGAGAACGAGCTCCCAAAAACGCCAATCAAAATACCTTCTCCATAAACCCCACAAATGCCCACATTGGATATTCCTCCATGGGAGTCCCGGGATGGATTTCCACTCTTTGGACCGCCTATAAACAATTCGGGAGTGGCAAGGTCACATGGAAATCATTGATTGAACCAACCCTAGAGCTCCTTGAAAACAATCGAATCCGAGTTGATCGGATACTCGGCCAAGCTTTTGAATCTCGGAAAAATCACGTCCTCCATGAGAAGAGTTTTGGAAGTTTTTTGAATGCCACAACTAGAGAAGGAGTGATTTTGAGGAATCTGGAGTATGAGCAATTTCTGAAAGAGCTGAAAGAATCGGTTCACGCGGAGCATGATTTCTATGGAGGTCACTTTTCGAAAAGTATAGTTGATGAGATGAAAAGTCGAGGAGGACTGATTTCAAGGCACGATTTGGAAGGCTATAATTGTATTGTAACGAGAGCAGAGACACTGAATATTGGAGAGTACTTCGTGGCAGGACCACATCTTCCCTATCATTTTCCGATTTTGAAAAAAGTGTTTCAAAATATTTCGGATAATTCTTACAACTCCAATCCTGAGAATCTTCTGGAATACTACGTGGATTTTGTGGAGCTTTTGCAGAAAGCCAATCGAATGCGCGCTTTTGTGGGTGATGATCTTTTTGAGCCGGAGGTCAAGCATAAGATTGATGATTGGGTTATTCCGAAAGACTTTAAGCCAGAAGAGCAAGCGGAGCAAAATCAGCAGAAGGTAAGTTTTTGATAGATTTTTTGAAAGTTGGGCCCAAAAGCATGGGAAAATGTAGAAAAAACTCGGAAGGTTAGAAGTACCCTTCGACCAACCTGTGTTGCGCCGGACCGGTCAGAGTTCCCGGGCCCCCAAGCCAGGGCTTGCCCAGATTGGCCGTTCCTGGACTCCAGCCGGCCTCAGAGATCTTGATGAGTTCTACACGACTGGAAAATCAAAGGTTCCGTTCGACCAACCCGGACAGGAGCGTCCGGGCCCAAGGGGCGGGGTCGGCTAGGATTGACTCCAACTGTTCAGGCGTATAGGACTCACCAAGATCTCTATTTTGATATGTTTTTGAGCCCAAAAACTGGATTCTGAAGACATTCATCTCGTAAAAAACTGGCTAGGCCGGTTGCGCATGTATTTCCCCTGGAATTTTTGAATTCCTAATCTTCCATAGAAAAGAAATTTTCCAGAGAAAACAAGTCCCATTTTCCCGAATCCTAAGCACCGATGAGGAAGGAAACGCTGTCAATTTCATGTCAACAAATACAGTTCCATGGGGCTCGGTTCGTCGCTCCTCCAGCCTCGGATTCGTTTGGAACAATGCGATGAGCTCCTTTGACGTCTTCTGCCGACACGATACAAATTGTGTCCGAGGTGGAAAGCGACCAAGTGTGACGAATGGGTTCCCAACCATCCTGTTGAATGGGGACCGGGAGCCAGAGCTGTTGATATCCCCGACCTCGAATTCTCTGGAGGCAACAGCAGCGATAGTGTTGCAGGCAACGCTGATGAATATGGTGAGGGAGAGAGAATTCAAAAAAAAATTGTGGCAAAAAAAAAGAAATTTTCAGCGCCCCCAATCCTCCCTGGACCATCCCCGTCTCTACCCTCACGACCAGGTGTTCGTGGAGACCGGAGTTCCCGAGCAACTCTACCGTACCCTCTGGACAGATTTTCGTGCTCAATTCACTCATCCAACCAGTCCTGTCACCCTCATCCATCGAGATTCTTCAGAAGTGGAAACTCTATGTGACTATCGACAAAGCACCAGGATTTGCTATCCAAGTGGTACTTGAATTTTCACTGATTTCTATTTTTTTGTGTTTTGTAAGAAAAAAAATTGTCTGTATTTACGTGTTTTGTGTCAATATTTTGTGTGTGGCGACGGGTTGTATTGTTTTGTTTCTGATGATTACTTTCTTATCTTTTGTTGTCTTTTCTTCAAATAAAACAATTCATGTCTTGTTTTCCTTTGTGTACCAGGAACCAATTTTTTCCTAAGGGCTTGGAAACAAATGAAAATTCCTGGAATAGGAAAGAAAGTAATATAAATTTGATTAAAACATGTGATTGGGTTTTGGTGGGAAATTGGAAAATAAAAAGCAATCTAGGGAGTAGTTCTTGTAGTTCGGGTAGATGTGAGAGTTGAAAAAATCAAATTTTGAGGCAGGTAGGACCTAAACATGTAGTCTATGGCCTAAATGTAAAGCTGAGAGCCTTAGTAAAGATCCTAAGGCCAAAATATACAGCATAGCACCTGAATATGGAGTCTAGAGCCTGAATATACAGCCTAGGGCCTAGACGTTGGGTCTCAAGACCCTAAACATTGGGCCTCAATGTGCAGCCTAGCGTCTAAATAAACATACTGTGACCCACGTATACAGTTAAGGGATTCAATTTGTAGTCTAGGACCTGAATATCAAGCATACGGCCCTAATATATAGCCTGAGGCCTGATTTTTAACACAGCTAGGGCCTAAATTTACTGCCTGAGGCCTAAAAGCATAGCCAACGGCCTGAATTCGCAATTTATTTTCAATCTAAAAGTACAGAAACCCCTAGTTTCCTATTTCGGAGATCTTCCCGTTTCGTTCCCAATTTCCTATTCTCATTCCAGTTCCAAATTAGAATGCAACTGCTCTTTCTTTTCATTTTTCAAAATTATTATTATTATTATTGTCCACATACACACTTTTTCCTCTTTGTTTCTCTCCTCTTTTCCCCCACCCAGCCATCTAGCACCACCTCCCAGTAGTTTTATTTGTAAATAAAGAGATATCGTAATGTTTGTTCAGAGCACTCTCTTCAAATTTAAATTTCCCCGTATTGCAGCTCGTATTTTGACAAAATATACAAATATGATGATTGATGGGCAGTACTAAAATTGAAAAGGGCGCTGCAATGACTTTCTTCAAAATCAGAACGATGGGCTTTAAAATATCTCAAAATGTTAAGCTCGGTGAGGTCTACACGTCTGAATACTCCGTATCATGGTCAGGTAGATCAGCCTGAGCAAAAAAGGCCTGGTCATAGTCTCTGAGCTCACAATTCCAGGCCGATGACCCTGGGTTGAGGCTATCCGAGCCCGTGTAGCCTCGGTTTGGTCTGACAGTAATCCTGATAGGAAAATTCGCAGCTAGGATTTTTAACTGTTGTTTATAGGCTTAGTTAAAGATTTTTTCAAACCATGGATGTCCAGTTGGGCTCACCGAGCCCAGATTTGTAGGTCAGTGCATTCTAGCCATATTTAAAGACGTAGAACTAATTGGGATCTACGTTTTGATGTATTTTTGAGCCCATACTTTTGATTTTAAAGAAAAACTAATAATTTGAGCTTGTAGAGGTCGAAATTCTCTATCGAATGGTATAAAGTTCATATTGGTTTGTTTTTTCCTTTTTGAACATCTTTCATGAGAACAGTGGATCCGAATTGAAGGCTCCGATTCTGTTTCAGAAGTGGCTTTGAGGTGGTACCTAGACTTCCAAACCCATTGCCCTCTTCAGAAAAAAACTCCGCCCGCCCCATATAATCCATCACTTCTCCTCCTTTTTTTGCCTCCTTCCGTTTTTTTTTTCAAAAATTCTTCTTCTTCTTCTCCTTGGCATGCCTTCTTTCTCCACTACCCTCCCTCCCCCCTCCCTTTAACTCGTCCATGCTGCTCATCACGTGACGGAGCCGCCCCAACAGAGAGCGACTGCCCTTCTTCCACACTTCTTCCGAATTGTCTCTCCCGACTTCGCGCACTATTTTCAGTGTATTAAAACGTTGCCTGCACAGCTGAGAGAGAGTGAGAGCTTCTCTGCTTCTCTACACTCTCTTCACAGCATTTTCAAGAAAAGAAACCGAGTATATACACGGCTGCATACATACATTTTTCTCTGCGTCTCTTCCTCTTTTTCGATCTCTCGCTTCTACCGCGCCAGCCTTCTCCTTCTTCTTCACCTTTTTCTCTTCACTTTTTATCGGTTTTTGTTGTGTTGTGTGTGTTTCTATATATAGTGCGTTTCATTGTTATAAGTTCACTCACACAACGAAGGGTTTTTGGATTCCCGAAAGAGATACAAACTTGGGGATTTTTTAAATGTGTTCCTCACCTAAGGTTACCCATAGTTGGTGATTCCCAGAGAAATGTCATCAAAACTGCCCCAGGTACGATAAAAACAGTCCCAAAGCTGTACTTTCAAGCGTTTCATTGTTATAAGTTCACTACTGATTTAGGTATTCTACATCACTAAAAATTCTAATCCAGATTAAATTTTTATCATTTAGGGGTGTGCAGATTTCAAAAAACCCAACTGCAAATATTTGTCATTATTAAAAACCGTCATGTACTCGTAAATCTGTTAATTTAGGTCAATTTGCTTCTCCCGTGCAACAACTGAACTCTGTATATTTTTCTGTTGACTTTTAAAAGCGGATTAGTTGAATATGACAGTCTTACATGTTTTCCGCAAAATTTCAGTGCCAAAAGATATTTTCTCGAAATGTTATATGGATCAATTCGCGGTTTTACATCATATGTAGGCCTTTTTCAAACGAATAATGTGCCACTGGATTGGCGGATGATGCTCCTGAGATTCAAAAATGTACGGAACTTAATTCGAAGCATTTGTTGAATCTTCACAGTCCAAAATTCAAAAGCAATTTCTTCCTGCTATTTCCTAAAAATGCACCAAAAGACCATCAGGTAAGCTAACGGAGAGCTTGTTTTTGGTACTAGTTATGCCATTTGCGGAAAATTTCCGGGATGTTGTTACTTTTTCCAAAATGCATTTACACGTTTTTTTGAACATTTTCTGAAGAAAGAAAAAAAAGTTTGACTTAATCGAACCATGTAGATTGCAGAAAATTGATAAACCCAGGATTAATTGCTTTTGATGCTTTTAGTTGAACATTTTATGAGATAGCAGGGAGAAATTGCTTTTGAATTTTGGACTGTGAAGAATCAACAAATGCTTCGAATTAAGTTCCGTACATTTTTGAATCTCAGGAGCATCATCCGCTAATCCAGTGGAGCATTATTCGTTTGAAAAAGGCCTACCTATGATGTAAAACCGCGAATTGATCCTTATAACTTTTTGAGAAAATATCTTTTGGCACTGAAATTTTGCGGAATACATGTAAGACTGTCATATTCTACTAATCCGCTTTTTTTAGTCAACAGAAAAATATACACAAGTTCTATTGTTGCACTGGAGAAATAATTGACCTAAATTAACAGATTTACGATTACATGACGTTTCTTATAATGACAAATATTTGAAGTTGCGTTTTTTGAATCAGCACACCCCTAAATTGATAAAAAATTTTATCCTGGATTAGAACTTAATGAGATGTAAGAATACACAAATTCACTATTGAACTTTATTATCATGAAATGCATTGAAA
>GL380275.1:0-10335 GCA_000143925.2 Caenorhabditis brenneri | reverse complement strand
AAAACATGTAAGACTGTCATATTCAACTAATCCGCTTTTAAAAGTCAACAGAAAAATATACAGAGTTCAGTTGTTGCACGGGAGAAGCAAATTGACCTAAATTAACAGATTTACGAGTACATGACGGTTTTTAATAATGACAAATATTTGCAGTTGGGTTTTTTGAAATCTGCACACCCCTAAATGATAAAAATTTAATCTGGATTAGAATTTTTAGTGATGTAGAATACCTAAATCAGTAGTGAACTTATAACAATGAAACGCTTGAAAGTACAGCTTTGGGACTGTTTTTATCGTACCTGGGGCAGTTTTGATGACATTTCTCTGGGAATCACCAACTATGGGTAACCTTAGGTGAGGAACACATTTAAAAAATCCCCAAGTTTGTATCTCTTTCGGGAATCCAAAAACCCTTCGTTGTGTGAGTGAACTTATAACAATGAAACGCACTATATATTATTACACACTCCTTTTTTGCCCTCTTGCGCGCGCGCCCCCCGAAAAAAAAATAGTTTTTTGATTGACACCACTTTTTGTTTACTTTTACTTTTTGAGGTCACCAATGATAAGACTGAAAAATACAAAAAAATTTCAGATGATCCGGCAGGAGCCGAAACTTCATTTCGTCTACGCGAATGTAGACTTGGAGTCGTTCTGTAAGCCGGATCCGGTGTCTCAGGAGGCGGATTTCGCCGCGTTCGAGGATATGCATGCGTGAGTTTTCTGAGAAATAGGGGTGCTGCTCGGCCAGTTAAGTCTTCGAAAAAGAAAAAAAGGTTGTTCCTCAGAACCAAATTTCTCTAGAATCTGAAAACCTAAGTTCAAAAAGCTCAGGATCTTTAGGAACCTCAATTTTTTTTTTGAAATATCGTGAAAAGTGAAAAGGTTCCAGCGGAAAAGATAGGCAGCTCCTCAGGACTAGAGATACCCAGAATTTCAAAACGAATGCCTATAAAGCTCAGGACTTCCAGGAGCCTAAAAAAATCCCGACACTTCTTGAGAAATGCCAAACTATCCATAGAAAAACAAGGTCTTGATTTTGGGGGGTACCTATAATAGAGGTACATATTCAGAACCTCATATCTCAGTTGGTTTTAGAGATATCAAAAAGTTTTTAACGTATAAAATGTTTAGAATGTCCCGATAAAGATTTTTTCAGTTGATCATTTTTTGATAATATCAACGACAACTGAGATATAAAACTCTGAACATAAAGTGCTGGGTGGTCCATTCCAGCCTATCCTAGGCCGTATGCTCAGAGCGGTATATCTCAGTTGTCTTCGGAGTTATCAAAATTTTTTTAACTGATAGAATGTCTAGAATGTCCTGATAAACATTTTTCTAGTTGGCCACATTTTGATATTTTCCACAGCAACTGAGATATGAAGCTCTGAACAAGTGAGGCTAAAAAAAATCCACCTTGAAAATTATGTTGCGGATCCTACAGTCATTTTTTCTCTAGCATGTTTTTTTTTGGTTCAACTGCCAAACTACCAATAACTGTCACGCTTCCATAAAAAACTGCCATCTTTTTGCATCTAGACACTTTTTCACTCCGAGTGACCTTGCCATCATCAGCTGTCCTCTTTTTCCTCTGTTGTCTGTTGTGTTTATGTGAAAAAAGAGAGTGAAAAAAAAAAGACGGACAGGTGAAAACGGAGAGGCGGAAATGCAAACAAACACATGTACAGGAATAATATAAAATCATAATCTGAAAAATGTGGTTTTAAAGGAACATGGGAAAGTTAAACATGGTGTTAAGACTGGGAAAAAGTTCACCTGAAGTTCAGGTAGGGATACTAGAAATCAGGAATTTTCAGCCCCTATTTCAGCTCCTAATTTGATGAAAAATTTCCAGAAAATGCGTGCTTCGAATCTCAAAAAACGCCGACTTGGAAATCCGTCTCCGCCGTGACGGACCACCCAACGACGAGTGGATGGCGAAAGGAATTATGAAAGTGACGCTCTGGAATAATTGCTGTGAAATCGAAGGAAGCTATCCACTCACTTTTTCCCATGATAAACCATCTCAAAGCATTGACCTAATGAATCGAAACGTTCTGAAAAATCGGATAATGGGAGTGTTCTTCAATGTGGAGATCTCAATGAAATTCGATAAATGGGAAGGACTAAAAGTCCAAAAAATCTTCCAATTCGATCATAAATACCTGGATTCTAATCTAAATATGAATGTGCAAGGCCAAGATTTCTATGTAAGATCCAAGACGATTTTCAAGGAAATCCCTGCGCTGAGGGATTATTTGGAGCAGAATTTCGAGCCGGGCACCAAGAAATACGAGATGAATGAGTTGCAAGGAGAGAAAAGCGTTC
Organism: Caenorhabditis brenneri; assembly: GCA_000143925.2. Taxonomy (NCBI): domain Eukaryota; kingdom Metazoa; phylum Nematoda; class Chromadorea; order Rhabditida; family Rhabditidae; genus Caenorhabditis; species Caenorhabditis brenneri. The sequence continues at coordinate 8,004 of GL380275.1, read as the reverse complement.
AGGCGTTCAACACAATGCTTCAAGTCGCTTATCGATGCACTTTTATCACGAATAGTTAGTGTCATTGATGAGAAAACTTTCCAAAAAAAACTTTTTTCAGTTCACGAAGTCGGAGAGGTTTTGTCATTGGCATTCCGGTTCGACTACCCAGTTCTGAAGCAGAAATGTGAATACTATTTGATGCATGAGCCGGAAACTGATTGGATGCAGAAGTTGGTGTTCGCTGATTTGTATAATTTGCAGATGTTGAAGGTAACTAACTGAGGGGTGTCTTCAAAATCGAAATTCCGTGTATTCTACACATTTGAAAACTGAGAAAAACCACCCTGTGCTGCAAGGGCTCATGGCTAAGCTAGTACAGACTCGTGACTAGCTTGGGTCCATAGCTAGGCTAGCACCGCCTCTTTGGCTAGCAAGGCAGACGGCTCGGCTAAAAAATCTGAGCCCGGATTTCTGGTCCTAGACACTATAGACACTCAGAAACATACTCAGAAACACAAAAAAGGTTGATCTCGATGAGTTCTACACATCCAAAAGCCACCGATCATCCTAGCCAAGCCCGCCCAATTGGGCCCGGACGCTCAGAACCAGTGCAGTCTAGATTCCGGTGCAGCTCAGGTCGGTCGTAGGGTGCATTCTGCTTTCCAGTCCGTAGAACTCACCAAGATCTCAGGCCAACCTGGGCTGCACCAGACCGGATAGAGTCCAGGGACCCGGCCTTCCCTAGATTCTTCCCGGACGATGATTCTAGGTTTTTTGTCTACAATTTTCTAACCTTGTGAGCCCCAATTTTGAATTTGAAAAAAACTATCACAGAGCCCGCGTTGGGAGTTGTAGAGGACAAAATTCTCTATCGATTGGTATAAGGTTCATCTAGGTTTATTTCAGAAAATTCATGAAAATCTGAAAAACCAGTACTAAAATTTTGTTTCCCGCATTTTTAGGTCAATTTCATGAAAAAATCTCATAATTTTCTATCCCTCAATCCCATTTTTTTTCTAGAACCACGTGATCTGCAACACCGTCGGCCTTGCCCAAGTCTACAAGGACCTCCATCTCAATCGCCTTCTCGAAACCCACACTCTCCGTTCCATCATGTTCAAACTGATGGAACTCAAAAAGCGAAAGATGTACGGAGACGCCCCATCAACCGGTTGGAAGCCACTTTCCCTTCCAGAAATAACCGAGAATCGTTGGGGACGGCTGAAAAGAACTCCAACGAATTTCGGTGGTCCGGATCCTGATGTGACATCGACCTTTGAGAGATTCGAGAGCACCTTCATGCCAAAACACATTGGAGAGGACTTGATAACGCCCGAGTTTAGTTTTGTGGAGAAGAGTTTGGAGTGAGTGGCAGCTTTCAAAAAAATTCCTAATAATTTTCCTGTTTCAGCCTCTTCACCTACAAAATCCAACTCGGTCCGGATCACCGTCTCCTGTTCAAAATCGACTGGAACAACCTTCAAACTGGAAACTTTGTCTGGTCAGTCGGCGCTTCCATCTACATCCGTCTCACCTATCAATCCAACGAACAATGGGAATATTCGGAACAAGTCAAGTTCGATCACGATCACCAATCCATTTTCTTCGACGGACTCCACATCCAGAAGGTGTTCCCAGGAGGTGTGGAGCATCTTCTAGATGGTCTAGGCTCTAAGCCGACTCTTCCAAAAGTTGAGATCGTGGTGGTGGTGGAGAACATCCGGGGATTGGAGTTGGAAGGGGATGAAGTGATGGATGAGGAGATCGATGATGAGTGGATCCTGCAGCCGGTCAGGAATCACCCAATTATCTGCTGTGGGAAGTATTTATATGTGGATAAGGAGGTCCTCCGCTCCAAGTCCCGTGTCTTCACCAAAATCTTCGAGCAACCCTATGAGCCGATCACCATCCCAACATCAGTTGAAAAATTCGACAGCTTCGCTCAATTCCTTGACATCCTCCATGGCGATGACATCTTCCTCCACCCGGAGAACGTTTTCCATATCGTCGAATTCTCTCGATCCTTTGAAGTGGAAGACGTCCTGGTCACCTCTGTCAACTGGCTCATCAAGGAGCTAGACGCTGGAAAATTGGAGAAGCTGGAGCTAGCAGTCATGCACCATGTCCCAGAGCTCCAGAGAGCCGTGACTGAGAGTATTGTAGACGTCGACGAGCTTTATGGCTATTTCCGAATGCCAGGAAGGTTCTGTCGGCGTATGTGTCAAATACTTTTCGAGAGACTCATCAATCTTCCGATGCCAGGATCTGGAGAGGATGAGGATGATCAGATTGCATAGATTTTTTTGTACATACTAGCAACATCATTTGTACCTTCACACCAAAAACTCATTTTCCTTCCCTGTAGTCTTACCTGTAGCCACCCCCAACCCCTGTACACTTCAAATCCCAACCGATTCTTTCGTTTTACACAACTCGATCTTTTTGCTTTCCATCCCAAATTTTTTTGCAACAGACACATTTCTCAGGAATGTACATTTTTCATTCAATACGATAATAATTTCTCAGGCATCATCTTGTCTTCTCAATTCATTTTTGATTTTTTTGACTTGTTCTTCCAGTTGTCCCACTGTCAATAATAATCAATAAATTCTTAGTCATCAAAAATTTATTCCAAAAACTTCCGAACACACTCGTTATTCTCTAGATTTATAAAGAACATTCGATGAACTCCAGGCTCTGTCCTCGCAGGTTTCAGGAACACGTACCGCCTATCTTCCAAAATTTGGAATACGAAATCGTGGAAGACTTGGGCGCCAGGGGAATGGAATTTTGAGTGAACTTCTAGGTTGAACTGGCAGATGGTGATTCCTTTTTGATCCATCTCTCCTCCTCTGTAGAATTGATCCAGGAACTCAAACTCGCCACCTTCAATGTCAATCCAGGCAATGTCGATTTTCTGGAAAAAAATATTCGAAGGAATTTTAAGAATGGAGGTGATAGAACAGGAAAGCTACAGAGACTATTCATGCATTCTTGCGTCAGCGTGTTGCAGCTCACGGTGTTTGCGGACCCCCACATCGCGCTACAACACTGCAAAAATCCATCAAAAATCCCCGATAAAGTCCCCGTAGCTTTCCTGTTCTGCCACCTATAACGAGGGCTACCGTAAGATTCAGAATGTCAGATAAAAAATAGGTGAAGGGGATGGTTGTGACATCTTGGAATTCATAAGTTCTAGTCTTCTGGTTTTGATTCGGAAGAACTCTGAACTTTGTGAATCCTGGCTTCTTCCCAATCGCAAATGGGAAAAATTTCCCGAAGGCAGAATAGAGCTGACGGTTAGGTTCAATGATGGGATCGGCGCCAAAGAATCGGGTGTTGGGGAGGGTCTAGAAATAGATCAATTTGCGGGACATTCTGATGATTTTGTTATGATTACAGTACCCTATTCAATTTCTCCTCAGCCATTGTGTCATGTCCAACGCCCATTGTCACCATTATGTTTTCTTCTTTCTGTAACTAGGATGACTTTAGGATCCGACTTACATTTCCAACCGACTGTGCTCGCCGGTTCGGACCCCGGGAGCACTTTTGTCAAGATCAGAACTCACAAATTTATCAAATTTTAGGTCTTGGTGGGTACTACGAGTCTGAAAAATTGGCATCGCAGCCAGACCAACCTAGGCTGCACAGACTCGACTAGAGAGTCCGGTTCCAGGAGCGAGGACCCTGTCTTGAACTGAGCAACATGAACTGGGCTCCGCTCTAGGGACTGAGCCCACAATTCCAAGCCCATGACCCTAGGGAAGCTCTAATCCAACCCGGTTGGTTAGTGCAGGACCGGGCACTGGCTCCTGGAACCGGACACTCTAGTCGGCACCGTGCAGCCCAGGTCAGTCTGATATTGATGCTCAGTTTCCAGAAGTGTAGAGCTCACCAAGACCTATATTTTCATCTGTTTCCAAGCCCAGAGTTTTGATTTTGACCCTCAGCGAGATTCTCTTACACATTTTGGCAGTATGGTCCATTTTGTCTCGTGCAAATTCTCCATTGGAACTATATCCAAGTTCCTGAACACTCGATCACACCGCGCTGTGTTCTCCCATCTTCCGTTTATCTGTGACTTTGAACACTTTCAGAAAAATTCAAAAATTACAAGTTACCGCTGCCACATTACCACGCCATCTCTCCACGATGGGTTTTATACACTTTTGGAATGAGTTCATCAGTTTTGAAGTGTCTAGACGGTTTTCTTCTGATGCATCTGACAGTTGACACTCTGGAAGTCTCTCAAGGATTCTGAATCGTGGGTCTAGGATCACTTCTTTGTTCTGAAATTTAAAAAAATTGAACTGAACTCTAGAAACCAAATAAACCGCTTCAAAATGATATCCGATCCCATCCAGAGTATCCCAAACGGGATCATTAGTTTTTGGAATTTCCTCTTCTGCTACTACCAATTCTGAGGTCACTACTTCTGAGGTCACTCTGATTTCCCTGGCATCATTCAAGGAGAGAACAAAAACCAGTAGGAACAATAGAAATGTCAGAAAGAATAAATTGTTCCAAAATGAGGTGTGCTCTGAAAACTCAGAAAAATTTTTGTGAGCAAAAAAAATAGGAACCACCTTTTAGTCGACTATAATACTTCATTTTCAGATTTTGATAAGCAAGGAAAAAATATTGGAGTGAATATGAAAATTCAGAAAGAATAGAAGGAAAAACATGGCTGAAGCAGGTTCACAAACAGTAGAAGCTCATGAATATTCATGGGGAGTCGACACTGTAGAGCATATTGTGTTGTTGATCGTTAGAGTAATAAATAATACATAATAAGTGCAGAGAAGAATTATAGAAGGGTCAAAAAAGAAAAAGAACTTCAAAAATTATGATTAATACACCCAAAATGCACAAACTAAAACCGTCCAACCATAATTCAATCAAAAGTAAACATAACCAAAAGAATAGATAAGAAGCATAAAAATAATTCGTCATTGTCATTTTCCTTCAAACTTTTACTTCTGCAAACCCTTCTTGCAAAGTAGAATCAATGGAGTTCTGGTCACAGCTACCAGAAATTTTCAAAAGATCTGTGATCAAAAAGTTGGATTATAAGTCAAGGTAACAGCCCTTCCATTTTTTTTCTTCCTGTCTGTACTTCCTCTTTTCCAGATGTCGCCTTCGAAAATGCTCCAAATTAGACCAAATTCTGGTCGATAGTTCTCCAATAGTCTTGAGCCATGTGGACATTCAGCCACGTCCTGGGAATTTGATGTATTTCGAAATTTCAGAATATGAAAATAGTGAAGAATTGATGAATTATGATTGTGAAATGGAGGACACAATTCAAGATTTTCTATTGATTTTCAAGAATTCAAAATCAATATTGAAAACGTTATATATTACACAAGAAAAAATATTGCATCCAGATGCCCTCAACGTTTACATCCCGTCTCTTCTATCCTCCATGGAACGTCGACTTCCTACCAACTACAGGCTGAAAATTGAAGCGCTAAATTTGGAAATACATTCGGAACTGATCGGCATTAACTTCCTGAGTTTTTTAAAATCCATCGATCCCACTTGCTTGAAATCCCTCTACCTCCGGAAATTCCCAAACAGGATTCCGACATATTGGAAGGAAATTGTTGAAACGGAGCAATGGCAGCAATTGAAAATGATACAAATCCTGGAGAAAACCACTATGAAGCTGGATTGTTTCCTTCATGCAAACAAGTTCTGGATCTCGATTGATAAATTAAGTGGAGAAGAATGTTGGAAATGCATTCAGGTATGTTAAAAAAGGATCTGGGACATACAGACGGACCCGGGACATCGCAAAAAATTTTGGCGAAAATTCGAAACTTTTTAAACATTGGCAAGACCACTTTTGTAGAAGGTTTAGTTGCATCACTGCCCAACAAATAAAAAAATTTTCTGAGCATGGAAAATGATCCTGTAACCGCCGTGTACCGCGTCACTTGTAGCTGTTAGCTGCCAGTATTCGTCTGTTGCTAAACGTCCTAGTTTCAAATTGTCGCGTAGCCCAGAAATTTCTTAACACCTGTAAAAAATTCCAGAATATTTTGGACAAACCTCACCCACTACAATTTTTCAAAGTATCCACAAGCGAAGAATTAGAGCTGGATGAGATATTTGCGAGTTTCAATGTGAAAGCAAAAAATGAGCCTGTGGAAAGCAAGTGGGTTTTTTTTTGAAGAGACATGGGAATCTTCAAAAATAGCATAGCTCAAAAGCAGTCAAAAACGACTAAAAAACAGTTTTGAAACAGAATTAAAACCAGTACTTCAATTTGGAATGATTTTCAAAACATATTCCAGCGGTCTACCGGATAACCATGTTCGCATCCAGCGCTTTTCTCTTCCATGGTCCCCGGAGTACCTCTTGGTTGTCGCATTCTACACGTATCGGGTTGAAGGAGCGATTTGCAGAAAACAATTCTTTTTGAAGGATTTGGAGGAGCTCTTTTCTAATTTTACTATTTGATAAACTTGCTTGTTCTCCATAAATAAAAATATTTGATTGTTACTCTACTGAAGAAAAAAAAAATGAATTTGCTCGAAGTGGGGTTCGAACCCACGCACCCGTACGAGTACCAGAATACCCAGATTGGCCTCGAACTCGAGGTAAGCGTTACGCTTGAGTCTCGTTTATGGGTGGAGGGATATAAGCAGGTGATGTGGAAAGAGTTGAATTGGGGTGGTAGACAGAATACGAATTAGGCAAATACTCAACTGTTGTGGGGGTGATCAACTTCTATGCTGTAACTGCCAGTGTCTCAACTGCTATATTTCATACTTTTCTGCTATGGATCAACTGCTATAGCCATAACAGTTGAGACACCAAAAGTGGCAAAAACAGAAGTTGATTCATAGCAGAAGAGCCAAATATAGCATTTGAGACACTAGCATTTACAACATAGCAATTGAGGAATAGCTGTAGCGATCCAGAGCAGTTGAGTATTTGCCAGATATTTGGGATCTACAAAAAATATATCAAGGACCGGGAGCCCAAATCTCAGGCAAAAACTCTAAATTTTGACATTGCTCAAGTTTAGTTTTTATTCCAAAAAATCGTTTTCGGCAAATATTTTTCCATTTTCTTATTTTTCCAGCTTCATTTTTCCTGAATTCATCGCTGAAATTTCTCCATGTAGCCACAAAACTGAAAATAAAGTTATTCAGCTTTCGCGTCGAGACCCGCTGAACATAACAGCTATACGCTCCTTTAAAGATTACGGTAATTGCAGCATACAAATTGTTATTGTTTCTTTGGGATTTTTCCAACATTTTTCCAATAATTTCAAGTTTTTATCATTTCAAAACGTCTGTAACACACCGAAAAGCATTTTTAGAATGTTGATAAACATAAAAAATACGTATTCGCTTGTCAAATTTCACATTTTGAGACGTAAAAGTAGAGCAACTCGATTTTTCTCATTTTTGAATCAATTTTTGTGCATTTCGTTCCGCAAATTATTTGTCGCAAAGCTCATTTCTAATCGATTAGCTAACCAAACTAAATTGAAGACAATGGTACTGATCCAAGAGATCGAAGATGAGCCAGAAGAGGTAGTTCCGGTTCTCCCGGAAGTTCCGATGCTCCCAAAGCGATCAGCAAGTGGACGTTCTGAAGCTAGTGAGAAGTCTGGAGATGAATCGGAAAAGGCGGCACGAGAGTAGGCGATGAGCAATCAATTATTCTATTTCGCAAACAAAAAAACTTCAGAATGTACACACCAGAAGAAGAGAAACAAATGATTGAGTATTTGCATCAATTCACTCGTTCCAAAGAGCATCCAGAAATGGTTGAGAAGTTCATTGGTGTACCACCAACTTCGTACAAGTTCTGGAAAGGGTTCATCGAGGCGACCGGCTCCACCAGAGCTCCGCATTCACTTGTCACAAAGTACAGTTGTTACGTTCTCATGCCATTTATTGATTGATCCATTTTTTAGTACCAAAGATTGATTCCAAAACTTCATCTGATGCCATTCTCAACCGAGTTCAAAATGGACATTTTCTACTCTCTAACCATACC
>GL380274.1:41018-86822 GCA_000143925.2 Caenorhabditis brenneri | reverse complement strand
CTGGGGTCCGGGAGTGAATTGGTTTTGCAGATTACTGTAGTGTTGAAAAAAAGTGAAGGAAATGATGAAGAAACAAATAATGAAACGAAAAGGTTGATACTTTCGAGAGGGGAAAGTTTAAAAAAGTATCCGTGGGATTTCAAGTTATCTGGAAGTTGTATTTTGTGTTTTAGCCAAAATTCAGAGTTTTCAAACAAGTAGGATAAGCACAAAGCACACTTCAAAGTATGAATTCGGAAAATGGATCAGGAAAAACTTTAAACCGGTTCAACATAATACAATGCTAGAAATCAGAGACAGTTTTTCAAAAAAGCACCTACTTCAGCCGGGACTAATCGGAAAAGGTTTCGACGGCTTTAGCTGAAAAATGGTTTTTTAACTCTTCAAATTCCAAATCTGAATAGGGATTCTCAAGAATTTCAAATTTACTCCAAAATCTGATCAAACTACTTTCTACAGTACGAATCTGCTGAACATGAGCAAACATCATCTCCATTTCTAAAAATGACTAGAAAAAATATATTCCTTCAAAAATTCGAAAATATTAACTCTAACAAACGTAAAAACGTATAAACATCAAGTATCCAACTCACAACCTCGTTGAAAGAGATCAGGACCATTTTCGTCAGACATCCAACGAAGAAACTGCACATTAACAATATTTTTGAACAGATGCCTTTAAAGAAAAAGACCAAGAAAACAGCGATTCACGTCAATTCTTTGCACTGTTCCCACTAATTTCAATCTACGAAACGGAAGAACAAAGCCACAGTTACCGTAATCATATGGCTCTGAATTCGCACCTCGTGCTTTGTTGCCACTGGTTTCTCCGTCAAATGTCTCATCCACATTGAAATAAGGTTTAATAAATCATGAATGTACGGAAAAGAAACGTCGAAATTGGTGTGAAATTTGTGCCGTTTTCGACAAAAAAGTGGACATCCGGGACACGAAATTCGAGGACCAAATTGAGAATCTCGGGGCGGTGAATAATGAGAGTGGAGCCCTTTTTGTTTCGTATTTTTGACGTTTATTTTGAAACAGAATACATTCACAACACACTTTTTATATACAAGTGAGAGTTAGAATTCTTGAAAAATAAGGTGAAATCATGGGTTGAAGGAGAAGGAAGATGTAAGGCGGTGGGATTATGAGAGAAAACGTAATTACTCATTTTCAATTAATTTCAGATTAACAATCATGCTTCTTCCTTCGCAATTGTTGCGCTTTCCGTACTTTCATCCTGATGTTTGTCATCCTGAAACTGGGACAAAAAAGCACGAAAAGTAAAAAACCAAAATTTGAAACACCGCTCTAAACAAATGTGCATTAGCGCGCAGTTACATAATTTTTTATTTCTCAGCGAATTGCCCTGAGGGAACGGCGGAGGAACCGCGGCGGAACAGCGGGGAACTCGTGGCGGAACAGACTTGTCACACTGTTTCGCCGCCAATCCGCCGCCGTTTCCTCAAAATTTCTAAAAGTGCCGGCGAGCGCGTTTGCTACTTTTTGTTTCCTTCATCAATTTTTCACTCACTACACCCAAATTCAATAACGATTTTGAACAAAAATAGGTTTATTAACTTAATTAAGCAAAAAGATACAAAAAAAAAGAAAAGTTACGACCAGAAGAAGTTGTACCGGATTGGCCACTCATCAAATCTAAAGCATAATCGATGAAGTTAGCGCCAAATTGACGACGACGCTTCTTAGCTCTGTCACGATATACGACCTTAGGCAGTTCGGAGGATGGAGCAGCTTCCGCTTCTCGGTGTTTAGCAGCTGTTTCTCTGCCTCATTCCGCTCTTTTAGCTTCCAGATTTGTCTGAAAAATGAGACATTTGAGAACTCATAGAAAAAAGTTTTCGAAATTTACCCTGTGCAGTTCACTCTTTTCCACATGCTTTCTCAGAATCTCTACATCAGCAAAAGCTCTTTTGCATAGTATGCAAGTCTTTATGGCTTCGTCTGACTTCTTGAAGATTTGGTTTACGTGGTGCGAATGAAGTCGAATTAGATGAGGAAGAAGTGGTTGTTTCCTGGAACACTGAAGTTTGGAGGAATCGTTGCAGCGGCAGGTGACGGCATTCTAGCCACCTGAAAAATGATTTCTATAAAAACTTCCAACGACCCAAAACATACGATTTTACCAACATGATGACTAGTTTGTCGTACGTCATGTGCTTTCGAAAGATCAGCTGCAGCGATTTCAGCTCCAGTCACTGAAATCAAGAAATAGAATGGGAAAAATTAACATGACCTACTGTTTCCTTGAACTAAGCCACCAGCAACGAAATTTTTTGCGGGTCCAGCAGTGAGCATTGACATTTGTTGTTGAATCAACTTTGACATAGAATCTCGACACCATGGAACTTGCACATCTTTATCTCTGATTCTGATAGGCGCCTTATATGTTAGATTGAGCAGCGTCTTTGCTTCATCTGCACTTTTCATTAGCAAATATGCGAATCTTTTCGATTCAGATAATTTGATCATTCTAATCGAGCTGAGGCTGACCAAAAATTCTATATTAACCTGTATATACACGATCCCGCAACTTTCACATGTTTTTTACCTCAAAAATTCGTGTTCCACTTCTATAACTCGGAACTTATCCTTTATATCGATTTTTGCCAAAAAATACAACTTCTATTTACATTTTATAAAAGAAATTCAACTTTTTAAAGGAGAAAAAAATTATGTTTTATAAACCCTAAACAACGATGCTCCGATATTCCACCTATTTTTCCCGTTGCACCGCTGTTCCGCCGCCGTTCTCACATAATTTTCTTTTTTTGGTCTCGTAACGATTTAGCGCGCTGGCGAAACGCCGTTTCACCGCTGTTCCCTCAAAACCCCTCTTCCGCCGCCGTTCCCTCAGGGCAATTCGCTGAGTTCTCAAAGTTTTCCATTTTCCATCAAAGCAATTGCGTGTGATTCGAAATTCACACGGTTTAGATAGAAAATTGAACTGAAATGTCAGTGGAAATTGTGCAGAGAAACCTTCTGAATATTCTGGAAGCTGTTGCCGACGCGGTTACTTCTTCCCCCGCAACCAAAAGGTTATTTTTCGAAATCATTTTTTAGAATGAGCAAGCATTCATTTTCATTCAGATGCCGATTAGTTGCAGTTAGCAAAACAAAGCCTGCCGAATTGATAGAAGCATGTTATTCGAAAGGACAACGTCATTTTGGAGAGAACTATGTTCAAGAAGTGAGAAATTGAATATTTTGAAGAACTTCTGATAATTTGTTATTGTTAAGCTCGAAGAGAAATCCGCAAGTTTGGCTACTAAATGTCCAGAAATTCGTTGGCATTTCATTGGACAAGTTCAGTCTAACAAGGTTCCTGATTTTTTAAAAAGAATTTGAAGAATTGAAGTTTAGTTTTTAGATTGGAAAGATCTGCAGTTCGCCTGGACTATGGTGTGTTGAAACAGTAGAAAGTGAGAAGCACGCAAAGCTTTTCGATAAGGTATTTTGGATTAGACTTTGCTAATGCTTTCTTATTTTCTGTCAAAGTTTAGGAATGGGCAAAACACGGTGCAACAGTGTTACCACTTCGAGTTTTAGTTCAAGTGAACACATCGGAAGAAGAAAACAAAGGAGGAATTCAGATCAGCGAGGCACCAAAACTGGCAGAATTCATTCGAAAGGAATGTGTCAACTTGAGATTCGGTGGATTCATGACAATCGGATCATTCGATAATAGGTAAGAAATAACGTCTTCTTCGAGACTATAGCAGCTAGAAATGGGAGAATTTGGGGAGCATTCTCAAAACAACAATTCAGTTAATATAAGGTTTCATTTTTGGTTTTCTTGAATAACAGTAGGTGGGATGTTACCTTTCCGTCTCACAATCACATTTTTAGTGACGTTTTTTCGAAAACATTCCCAAATATTGTTTGTTTCAGCCACACAAGCGGAGTCAATCCGGATTTCGAGAAGCTTTTTGGTGTCAGAAAACAATGGGCGGAGCAAACAGGTTTGGTCGTTTTATTGTTGAATTTCAAATTAAGGTGCATATTATTTTCAGGAGAAGACGTCGAATCTGTTGAACTGTCAATGGGAATGTCCGACGATTTTATTCAAGCCATTCAGCAGGGATCTACTAGTGTTCGGGTCGGAAGCAAACTCTTCGGAGCTAGAGAATACAAAAATAAATAACTTTATTTGTTGAATGTCTTTACATTGTTATTTTCAGTTTTGAAGTTGTAATACATTGTTCATAATTGTTTCATTTCTTTTTGGTTTTCGAAGTCTCAAAGCCTTTATGATTATAATTGGCAGAAATACCTTAAAAAGAAATCTAATTTAACAGGATTTTTGAAATAGGAAAGTATACTTTAGAACACGAATAATGGACGAGTTCCGTGCTCAAATACTAAAAGAGACTCGAGAGCTGATGCAAAATGAGCAGCAACACGTAAGTTTGATAAAATGTTTGATTGCATAATTCATATTCTCGATAAACTAATTTACAGGAAGAAAGCATGAAATCTTGGAATGGAGCTGAGATCAAAGGCTTCGAATTGAAGTTCGGAGGAGTGAAACGTGGAGTTCCACAAGCTTCTGGAGTCGTTGGACAAGTGTTCATCAGTGAAGATGGAGGATTCGAAGCAATCATCACTGGATATCTCATCAAAAGTACATTTTTTCGAAACCTAAACTTATGATTGGTTTTTATTCAGATCAACTTCGCTCGGTCGTTTGCTCATTCACTATCACTCCATCATCATCTTTGAAGACTGACTTAACTGAAGGACTTCATAAACTGGTTCTTGCTGTCGGATCTGCTCTCACACTCAATCATATTCTCATGTTGGACTCTGTTCGTGATATCATTCTGAAGAATTCGACACCAAAAGACGTTGCGAAATTGGCTGCCACTTGCAAAATCGCTCGTCAAGTTCTCACTTCGACTGCTGTCGATAATACCTTCTGGAAGACACATTTGAAAAAAGATTTCGGTGCAGAGAAGGTTCAGAATACGATTGCAACTGGACGCAAGTTCCATGGAGTCTACTGCGAGGAAGCGAGGGCTCAGAGAAATGCTCGTGCTGCTGCACAGCCGCCTCGTCATGAGAACCCACTTCTGGTTGGTGTTCATCCACCTCAACGTTATGATCCACTTCGTGTTCCGGATAGAAATCCAATGAGACCTTTTCACCCGGACCCAGACGCTGAGTGAGTCAATCAATTCGAGTTTGAAATATAAGTGTTTTTCTTTTTCAGATTCTTCAATCCTCAAGGCGGATTCTTACCACCAGGTGTGCCAGGTGGCAATCCACAACATCCTGACTTGTTCCGTGGTCCAGATCATCCAGATTTGAATCCGTTGGCTGGTGGGTTCGGACAACCACGTGGCGGTGGAAGTCATGGAAGACCATTCATGAGAGGACCAGGAGGACCAGGAGGCTTCGGAGATGGAAGTGGATTCATCTGAATGCTCCGATTTCATCAAGTGCTGTACATCCCGATTTATTTATTACTGCCAAACCATTTCCATTTTCAAATTCCATAATTGTAATTAAATTTCTTTGAAAGTATTCAAAAGTATACTCTTTTTATAGAGTTTATCTAAAAATGCTTATAAATATCCCTTGCTTTCCCACACACACACTTGAATAAATACTGAAATGCAACTAGCTCTGCTGACCTAGATCACAAGATGAGGTTTTCCTCAAACATTTTCCAATTATTAGGGTTTTTTGTGAATTTGAGAAGGTGAGTGGGTGGGTGAAAAGATGATGATACACTTAGTTATTACGAATTGAAGAGATGAGACTAGATGCCTAGTATTCCCAAAAAAAAAAGGTTTTTAAAAGCTAATTCTCAATTTTAGGCCACTATTCTTTCTCATTCCTTCCAGACAAACAAAACACACTCATGACATCTTCAATTTCTTATTTGCTTTTTTTCTGATTCTGTTTCATTTTGTTCCATTTCCAGCTCTTTTTTGAGTCATCCCAATAGAGTAAAAGTCATAGATCTACATCATTTTCCGTGCTTATATTAAGCTTTTGATTTTTTTTAATTCCAGGAAATTGCTCGCAGTATATCCACCCGAAATCTAATTTGACTTTATGAAACTGCTGGCGGTGTTAATGGGATTTTCGGTGCAAAACGGCTAAAAGTGATTATGTCTTTTTCGCATGTAAACACTTTTATTTTTGGAGAGAAAACGTTAGAAAAGAGGTAAATATGTTTTTGAATCAAACAACAGTAAGAAGCCGAAAGTTACATAGGATCACTCAGATTTTTTATTCTCTGGCACAAGTCTTACGATCAAATGCTCTGTATTCTTCATTTTTAGTTTTTGGGTTACTGTAGCTGATCGAATCATCATTAAGATTTGATTGAGAGTTCGTGTCTATACCTATTCACGATGCTCCGAAAATGAGGACTACCGTATCGCAAGAATAAAATATATTCCATAGATCTTTGACGACCAATTCCGAACTGAGTAATCCTTTTTCCCGAGTCAGAATTCAACGTAGTCTATGCTCCTGTTTTTCTGAACCCTTCATATCCCTAACTCCTATAATGACCTTCTTTCTTTATAACAAAATTTATTTTCTTCTTGCTTGATTGTTCATATACCTCAATGCTGACTCTACACTTTTTCAGCTCAAACCCCTGTTATTGACTTTTATTTTGGAACTTTTTTCAATGAACATTAGCTGCCATCCACCACAAGAGGAGATGGCTGGATTAATTGGAGTTTACGTGTTTCAAGGTATTCTGTTCCTTCCAGTGGTCAAGAAACATATTCAATTTAGGTTTCTATGGATTATTATCAGTTGTTGTATACACTTTGAATATCAGAGCTCTTCGACATCACAGAGGGAACCTTGACAAATCTTTTAGTCTTCTTTATATTTGTTGTGCAGTGTTGGTTAGTTTACAGGAATTTGCAGCCAGAATCAGAAGGGATTTTCAGAGCCTCACTTATTTTTTGGATCATTTTTTGATTAGAAGATTCGTGAAACTTGGTTTCTTCTGTGAATTCCTTTTGAATTATTTTGGAGAGCCCAATTATTGGATGATGCCATATAAAACTGTTGCTTCATATTGTCCAATTGCAATTTTAGTATTCCACACTCTGATAGCTGCACATAGATTTTGTATAGTTGCCGCACCCATTCGAGGTGTCCAAATATGGGATCGATATCGAAGGATATTTGTTTCAATTGGATTCCTAATTCCATTGATATTCATGTGGTTTATGATTCCATGTAAAAGTTATGCGGAACTAGATTCAGAAGGAAATGGAGGATTAGACATCGAGTACAAAAAGGTTTTTGGAGTGAGTTTGAGTTTCTATGGTCTCTTTCAATCTAATTCAATCAATTATTTTCAGTTCAGCTCATCCTTATTTGCGGCAATCGCTGCTGTTCTTTTTGGACTGCTCACTCTTTTTCTTACTATTGGGATGCTGATAGTTCTGGCAAAACTAAGCTTTAGAAAATTGAGTCAAGCTGAAATCAGTTTGATTGTCTTCGAGATCTTTATGACCTTGTTTACCATGATCTACGCGTTCACTCAAGGGATTTTATATTATTCAATTTATATCGTGAAAGATATGGAGCTCAAAGCAACGGTTATTCAATTTCGAACCTTTGCTATTGACATTTTCATTCTGCCTCAGGCATGGACTTTGTTGTGTTTATCGACTACGGTAAGTTAAAAAGTAAGCGAGTTTCGAGACTTTTTTTCTATCATTTCAGGTTCGACGATCTACTCTTCGAGTATTCGGGAAGCATTTAGGAATTGAATTCTTATCAACTGATATAGACAATCAGAAGCATACAAGAATGGTTTCAACGGCACCTGCTACTCTTTCGTTGCAAAAATCTACTGTTCTCAATAATAACTTTACAAAATCTTGAGATTCGTTATTTATAATGTCAACAATAAATATATATTTACACGTGAAAATCTAAGTGAAGAATCGCGACAGATATCAAATCATGATAGGGGGTTTAGTCGTTCTTTTTGGCTTCCATATTCTTGAAGCTGAACGGTGCAGCACTTGTTTCTTTTGGTGGTTGATTCTCTGCATGCTCATCCATATCCATTCCTTTCACTACGAAATATAGATCACAGAAAAATACGATTGTTGCCGGTACCAGACCAATGATAAATCGAGTGGGAAGATCTAACTTCAGATGAGGATAAGCATAAGTAACTCCTGAGAATCCGAAGAAAAAGGCTCCAACAACGGTTATGACAACATTGATGACGGAAATCATTTGACGGTTTACTGCTCGCATTTCAGATCCAAAGTTTTCCATGTGGTCCGTTTTACCATACTTTTGTGCAGGATCAATATCTCTGATGAGCTTTTTGTATGAATCTTGCTCTTGTTGAATCCTCAGTTCTTCTGTCTTTTTACGGAATTCTTCTGAAGCTTTATAGGTATGATCTTCGTGTCGAAGAGTTAACCGATCGAAGAAAACAAATACAGGAACATCATCAGGCAGTTTGGTCTGCAATTACTTCATTCTAATTAGTTTTCCTATTTTTGAAAGACTTACTTTTATATTGACAAGGTCTTTATAACTGACAACATCTTTTTTGTAGAACTCCTTGCATGACTTTGTGATTTCTGGTGTTATATTTTCCTTTGATCCAGCGACCAACCCTCGAAGAAGATCTTTATCTTCTTTAGACACGTTCCATTGCGCCATATTATCTGAAAATGCTGGGAGTTGATATTTTAAGAATTATTATACGATCGAAAATTGAAAAACGATTACAAATGGAATAATTTCAGATTTTTCGCGAAAAATAAATAATTTTTGGTCGCCGTAAATCGACATAAAAACTGTGCCCACGTTGCGAAACTCCGCGCCGAGTCCTTGCAATGGCCGTTTCCTGTGTAAAAGTTCGGCTGTGTTTCTTTTGTGGAATTTTTGTGATTAAAATATTTAATCTAAGCTTTTTGGTATAAAAATCTGGTAAGAATGTATTATAAACTTTTCAGATGCACTGGAAGACACTTCTCATTCTTCTGCTGACGACCCACCTTGTGTTAGCTGCTGACAAGCAGAAGAAAAAGAAGGATTTAACCAGTTATACGTTAGTTCTTGACTGTTTTTTTATAAAAAAATATAATAAATTTCAGAGATGCAGATCTGGAGAAACTATACGAGGAATGGGAAGAGAACGACGATGAAGAGTTGGAAGAAGACGAGAAACCGGAGCATAAAAGAAAACCGCCTCAAATGGATTTAGACAGCATGAAAGCTAAAGTAAGTTATTTTGTTTCTGAAAAGCACTAAACAGTGTTAACAAAAAATAGCGTGTTACAGGCTAAAAATCCAGAAGATCTATTAGCGATGTCAAAAAAGGGACAAACTTTGATGCTGTTTGTAGGAGTCTTAGATCCAGCTCACCCAGATCGAACTGACATCCGTCCCTTTACTGAAAAATGGACAGCTCTCTGGCAATCTCAACTTTATAATAACCATGTGGATCTTCAAGTTTTTGTTATTGACGATAATCGCGCTATCTTCATGTTCAAAGATGGTGAACAAGCATTTGAAGCGAAGAAGTTCCTATTGAAGCAAGAGTATGTGACAGAAGTAACGATAGAAGGACAAAGCTTTGATGGTCCTGCTAAAAAATTGAAAACTGTCAAGAAAGAGTTGTAGTATGTTCATATATGTCTGGTCGTTAACCTATACTGCATATCCTAGTCATTTTACGAGTTTCTCATTTTGATCATGTGCCTTTCATTTTTTTCACTTTGATTTCTGCATAATAAATGTATTTATTATTTCAAACCGTTTTGGTATTTCTGTGATCACACAGTTTTCCACTGGCAATTAATATTTTGAAAGATTCTGAAAAAAAAACTATTAAACAGCAAAACTAATTAAGAATGGACGTTGATGTAGAGGAAGCTGCTCTAGAGCAAGTAGCAGCTTTATTGCAACGTCCAGACCAACTGGAAAAGCTACCGGAGCTCAAGAAACGAGCAGATAGGAAGAAAGTGAGATTTTAAAATTAAGAATTAATTCTAAACACTAAAAAGGTTCTAGCTTGCCGTTGAAGCGATGCTCCGAACCGGTGTTCAAGGACAACTCGAAGGAATAAGAACTGCAATTGCTCATCTTCAAACTGCTTCGGAAGATATCACAGCTATTTCTCAAGGGTAACTTATTTGAAAACACTCTTTTTCGTTTATTATCCCGTTTTTTTTAACTGTTTCAATTTGCAGAGTTGAAGACATCCGTGAACGCTTGAAACCATTCCCACAACTTAAAGAAAAACTCCGAGAGCTTCGAGATGCCAACGCTCGACACGGTCAATTTGCAGCAGCAATGGAAAACCTGAAACATATTTTCAATTTACAAACAACCCTTCAAGAAAGTCGTGATGCTTTAGACGATGATAAAGGAGGAAACCTTCTTTTGGCACATAAACATATTATGGATTTAGAAAGAGCACGAGATGAACTCCTTGCAGAAGTACACAAAATGAGCGGAACAAACACAGAAAAAGAGCAAAGTGTAAGTTGATGTTTCCATGAATTTTAAAAAAATTAACGAATTTTGTTTTAGCTTCTCGTCAACTTTTTCAAAGGAGTTGACTCGGTAGTCGAGGAGTTATCCAAAAACATGTGGTTTATTCTAGGACGTACTTTGGAAATGGTTAAGGGTAACGAACAAGGTGGTGGACCACAACAAGTGGTCACTTGCCTTCGAATTGTCGAAAGAGAAGAAAGGTAGTTTGGTGATATCTTTTAATTTCAAATTGTTTTTCTTTTAGAATTGACAAGTTCTACATGGATGCTAAAAGCAAAAATTCATCAGCTTTTGTTCCTCCTGGTCGTCCCCGTAACTGGAAAGATAGAGCACTGTGGACGTTAGAAAAGACTGTAGCGAATCGAGTCGATGGAAATCAACTCGAAGATCGTTCCCTTAATAAAGCTTGGCTAGCTCGATACCTTGAAGTTTGCCGGAATGTAATTATGGATGACTTGCAGTTGGCTAAAGTAGCAATCCCATGTTTTCCACCAGATTGGCAAATTTATGAACGATATGTGCATATGTACCATAATTCTGTTTGTAGAAGAGTAAGTTTTTTTCAGTTCACGATTATATAATTTAATGATTTGATCAATTTTAGCTACGTGAAATTGCATCGGAACCTCTTGAAAAAAGCGAGTTAGTTCAACTGATGTCATGGATAAAGTTCTACGCTTCTGAAGACATGCTAGGCCACCCACGACTGAAAATCAACGCCCAGGCTATTCTACAAGACAGTCCTGTGCTCACTCGAAGCACTCTCAATCAGTTATGTGATCAATTTGTAGAGATGTCCAGAGAGGATTTGATAGTGTGGCTGAAGAATACAGTACAACATGAGACATTGGTTAGTGTGATAATTATTTTTTACTTTCCTTTGTTCCTTTTTTTAAATGATAATTTATATTCGTTCAGGATTGGAACAAGAACGTCCGCCCAAGCGAAGACAACCATGGATATTTCTACACGGATCTTCCCAACACTGTCTTCGGAATGCTCAAAGATACTGTGAGTCCCTTTCTTTTTTGCTCTTTCCGAAATCCAGTTTCAACATTTCTCTCTTTTTCTTCTAACGTCACATAGTAACCATTCGTAAAAAACTCGTTACGAAGATGCCCCGTAAAAATGTCAAACAAGACAAAATGTCAGGAATAGACATATGTGGGCTGAAGGATGAGTAGTAGTTGGCCTACTTTTCAAGAGTTTTTAGCTTGTCAGCACATCACATCAAAATATGAAATTCTGGCATCGTCCCCTACGTCACCTTTTCCTTCTCTTTGTTCGAAAATTTCAGAAAAAAGTCAAGAGTTTATACTTTTTCAAGAGAGTCATTGAGAATTAGTTTTCTCCGGATGAATTTCACGTGGAGTACATGGGAAAGTGAAGATTGAGCTTATAAAAAAACGTCAGATGGGCACATCGTGGTTAATAAGCCTGATCAAGAGGATAAGAATAGTCTGTGAGGAAAGAGTTTCAGCTACTTTGGAAGGTCAGAGAAGAGTCGAGATATGGATTTTGAGTCATCGAATGGAGATGTACTTGAACTGCAAGGATCTGTGACGATTTCGATGAGAATATCTACTAATCTTCAAAAAATCCTCCATTTGAGTACTGACTTTGTATTCAGTTCGGGTTCAGAAATGTCGACAATTCGTGCAGTTTTTGAAAAAAAAACAAGGTCACGATCACACAGACCTAATGAATGCCTAATAGGTCAAATGGTCTAGACTTCTTGTGTTCTTTCCTTTTCCTAATTAATTAGCTACAAATTAAATGTAGCATGCTCTTTATATTTGTATTCCGAAGTCGATACAAATGTAGTTCTGGAAGTGTGAAGAATACATTCCTATTGGGAAGACGGTGAGAGTTTTTAATCTCCCAATGTAGGAAATGGGAGGAGCACGGTAGTTGTCGAAATAGTGAAGCTTTCAAGTCTGAAAACTTCAGGCTTCGCAACAAACCCAGAATTCAGTAATACTAGTTATGATTCACCCTATATTACTGAACTTCCTTCAGTATTAATTGAGGAAATCCCCCAAACACTAAAGGGGTGTCGATTTACAAGTAACTAAATGAATCAGATTCTTCAACAAAGAGAGCATCTCCCATTCACATCCCACACACATAACAACTATATCTTTCTTATTCATCATACTCTCCTTCCTCTTTATTCTCCTCTTCATCATTTTCATCATCAGTGGGTGGTTACGGCCCAAAGACCCTTGATAATTGGATTAACACCCCCTAAGAATAAAGAGAAAATTGGTATCTCTTTTGGGTTTTCTCGAAGGTTTTAGGCGTCTTCCTTCCGTTCGTTTTTCGAAAAAAATAAAAGAATAAAGTGCTCCGACTTCCTTCCTTCCAGGAGCTCCATAAAGTGAGAAGAGCGAAATATTGGTGGAAAGTGACGCCACTTCTCTTTTCCTTTTTTCTTGAGGAGACGATAATAGATAATTAGTAGTACGAAAGTGTTTTTGTTTCTTTCTTCCTTCTTTCTTTTTTTTTTTGATGTGAAAAATGCAAAGTACACTTTCAAGTCATCTGTTGTTTTCCATGCTTTCTGTACGTTCCATCCTTTGAAGGAAATTGCAAATGGAGCAAAAATTTAAATGGAAGACGAAATTGTATACAAGGAAATTTTGTGATGTCAAAATATATTTTGAGTTTTTGAAAATTGGGAGTAATTGGAAGCTAAAAATATGTAACCCAAAGTCCGATCAGAATATATACATATTGGCCGGGTCGACCAAAGCATGATATAATTTTCCTAGAAGCAGATCAAGAAAAAATAGAACCTGTACGTAACGGAGTTTGTTCTTTTGATTCACATTCTCACATAAGTTCAAACAGCGCACAATGTACAATCCGATGTCAACACAAACAAACGGAGAACATATTTTCTCTAATCTAAATTAGAATGAGCTTTCTGATGATCTACGTGAGAATCTTGATAGTTTTTTCGTAATGTCCTCCGTTGTTCTTCTTCTGCACAAAAACGGAGACATCTTGGATTCTGATGATGATGGGAGGCAAGTGACGTGACTTTGAACTCTTGTTGCGAAAAAGAATCAGCGGAGATGTCATCTGTCTTGAGAGAACTCTATGTTACCTTGCAAACTACGGTGAAGATCTGATGTACTGCAAGTGTTGATCTTCTGTGACTTCGATATCGGAGACCTTACCCCGGATAAAGAAATCAATGAACCTGTATATATCGGAGCATTTTCCATCTTCATGAGAACACAATGAAATGTCAACAATACACTTTCATTTATTCTTCAAAACGAAGAACAAGCGGTACAATTAAATTGGGTTTTCTCTGAATTTTTCAAGAATCTTATACATCATCATTGCTGTTTCAGTTGGGGAAAGAGGGGTTGCGCTTTGGGGTAGATCTCTAAATATTTTTTAATGAACAGGGGTGGTGTCAGATGGAAGTTACAGTGGAATCAATACATATAATGTATGAAAAGATGGAAATTACGTATGCATGTAAAGAAGTAATGGATTAAGCTGAAAAGGAGAAGAGATGCAAAATTATTTTGTGTCGACTTCGACTAGACGGTTTTCGGGTGTTCGGAATGGATATTTGAGTCAAAAGACGACTTTAGATGCTATAGAAGAGAATCGAGCTAGTTTGTCTGATGGAGTTCGATTGTTTTCTTCTACTTCGTCATGCAGTGGTAAGAACAAATCTTGTGTAGGCACGGGCAGGCATAACTGTCTGCAGATCGTCGACGCATCGATGATCCTGTAAAGTATGACGTTTTTCTTTTTGATGCTCATGGATTATGCTCGTTTCAAAGCTGATTCCCAACACCCCGGCTCTCAAATCCGCTTTAAGACCTCCGAACTAGCATCTTAAGTAGATTCTATCCTCACCTCTGCCTGAAGACGTCCTCTTTGCTGCCATCACGGCTTCCTCTGGATCCACCAAGACTCCTTCTGAAGCGAGTTGTGCAGCTGCTTGATCAGCTACTTCCAGAGCCATGATACGGTCGTTGGCTTGTGGAAAGAACTGGAAAGAGGAAGTTTTTTTTTGACGAATTGCAACAAATTTTAATTATTTCTTGCATGACATAAAGAGTGTAAGAATTGCTATATGATGCCAGAATTTTATATTAGTTATTGCTACCAATAAGACAACACACAAATGAATTGGCTATACAAACTCACTAGATAAAATCCATTGACAACTGGTGCTGAAGACAGCAATAACATGCAGAGTACTGTAGCTGCTGTGACGTTCATAGTGTTCTCTTTTCGAGAAAGGATGGTTCCGTCTCCGTTTCTGAAGAGGAAAAATAGAAATAATGTTCTGTTAGGCCGAGAGATGGGCGTCCACACAAAAGGGGCGTGACTTTCTTTGCCTTCTTTGGAGCATAAGTGGGTGGAGTCGGTTGCAAAGAACACCTCCAACTTTTTTTTCTTTGGGAGGCAAAAGGAAATTGCATGAATGGAGGAATTGGAAGGCTATAGGACAAAGTTTGCAAGAGTTTCAAAATTGGAAGAAGGAGGACAATTGAATTAGAGTGAATGAAAAAATGAATTGAATGAAAATAGTGACGAGATGGAGAACAAAATAAGACGAAAAATGTTCGAAAACCTCGAAACTTGGACTTCAACACAATAGATTTCGCCGAAGTTTGCTAAATATAGAAAGAGCAATTTTTCGAGCTCTAGACTTTGTAAATTTGTCTACAAAGATCTGGAAGCAAATCTATATGGGATATACATTTCTGTATTAGCGGAATCTAGAGATTTAAATATGATCTGATTTCGTATTAAAAACAATGTATCTTTTGAGAATCAATGTTGAATGTCTGAAGATACTTGGTTTTAGAAGCCAATTTATCCATTTCTATCATCATTCAACTGCTAGACTACCTCAGTCACTCCATTAGGCTACTATCTATTTTTGAGAGCTTCCTTGCACTTACCTCTAATCTAGCTAGTTAGTCCGAGACATTTTCTAAATTTAGCTATAACTTTGTTTTTCTTTTTAATGTCAAGAATATAACTCAAAAACTAATGATTGGCATTAGGTATGTCTGATTGTCAGAATGAATTAAACAAAAACTCAAAAGAGAAATGAATAAATGAACAGTCCGATTTTGCACAGACATACATAACTACAAGAAAGTAGACGGCGAAAAAAGAGACACAAAAAAACGAGGAATTTCAAGTTCAACTCCGCATTACTAATTTACTTAATGGAATAACGCCCTCCTACACCATGACGAGTCTCCGGTTGTCGTTAGCGATTCTGGAGCACAAAGTGCAGACGACAACAAGAAAAAGTTGACAGGGACGGCCATGTTGCACATCCACTGACAATATGACACCAAATTCGTCATTCGTATAATTCCGCGCCCGTCAGTGTCTCATTAGGTGCAATGTATCGGATTTCGGATCAAAGAGAAAAGACGATGACTAGGTGATCTTGAAAAATGAATATTTCTCGAAAAATGGATCAGTTTGCACCTGAATGGGAACGAGAGATGATGTCAGTTGAAGTTCCGGAAGTATGAACATCAACAGGAGATTCACTCGAGATTTCAATTCACAAAATAGAAATAGATGTCATTGAGAAGTGAAATTTATATTCTCCGAAGCTCAAGAAAATGAAATTTATGAAACAGGCACCATATCAATTTCTGCAGATTAAAAATAGAAAAGAGTTACTCATACTCCTATGGCAGAATTGAAATAGAGCTCAATTATGTTTTCCTCAAGGTCCATCAAACATTTTAAATTGACTGAGTTATAGAATTAAAGTATCAAAATTACCAGAGAAACCTCATCTAAACTCCTCCTCATTCTGATCATTCGCTGATGATCCCTGTGGCCAAAAGTCCAAGGAATTGTTATGCTTGTCCTGTGACAGATTATGGAAATTTGAAGGCTGGATATTTAGCAGATACAAAAACAAACAATCCAATACAATTCTCTTTAATCCCTTAGCGAAATTGGAGTCAAGAAAATGGGCGGAAAGAAAGAATAGAAAAAGGAATGAGTCAATCCAATTTCCTTAACGGGATTGGTACCGTTTTTTCTTCTACCATCAAGAAAAGGAAATCGGATTCCAGCACTTTTTGCTCACTGTTCAGTTTGCAGAAAACTCTGCAGAACCGTCATTTTAAGAAAATGAACCACTTCCAAGAAAGTTGGAAAACGAAAAATTTTGGACTCCGCAAAAAAAACTTTGAACAAGTTTTCAAAGGTTGAAAAGAAGACCGAAATAGGTGAAGTGCGTGGGGTCTCGTTACTCACTGTCCTTGCAGAAGATTTTTGAAGAAAAAATGACTTGAATCGAAGACTTCTAACATAAGAGCTCTCACGCCGGGATTAGTGAAGAAACAAAGGTCTCGTGGTCCTGTTTAAGGTCTAAGATCTTCTCTGAAAACATTCGAAATGTGATAAGTATGATGATGAAAAGCTAGAACATCGAACATTTGGAATCCAAAAAATAATTGAGAAATTTTAATCTCATTGGAAAAAAAAACAAAACTGATCATAAATGACAGTTGAAAGGATTCCATCGGAAGTAACAACAAGTATGTCCAAATGCAAAAAAATCAGATAATGGAAGATTTTCATATATGATTTTAATGATTATTCCAAGGATTATTTTCCTGGAAGCTTCAGTACTTTATCTACAGTACACCTGATGATATTCAAATCTTGCACAAGATGCTCGGAAGAGATACCGAACATCGCTTGTTCTGACTTCCTTCTTGTCATAGATCCCAAGTATTTGGTGATTCGGACCCGGAAGCCACGTGAACTTCATGTCTGCAAATTCATGACCAATTTCCGACTCACATTATGTTTTTCTAATTTTTATTGGTGAAAAAAAATGAAGACAAAATGATCTTTAGAAAAATTGATTCATTCTTCAATATTTCAGTATTTGAAAAAATTATGTTCCGAATTAGAACACCGTTTTATTTTTGCTTGTGATCTGAAATTTCAGACGCCCAGACCCGTGTTTTGAATTCTTTCATTC
Source organism: Caenorhabditis brenneri (assembly GCA_000143925.2). Lineage (NCBI taxonomy): Eukaryota > Metazoa > Nematoda > Chromadorea > Rhabditida > Rhabditidae > Caenorhabditis > Caenorhabditis brenneri. The sequence continues at coordinate 69,274 of GL380274.1, read as the reverse complement.
TCTCTCAATACCTGGAATATTCAGAAAGAGACAATGAAACCGGAATGAATATTTATTCAGATGGAAAGTTATTGAAGAAGCGGAAGAATTCTAATAGAATTAAGCATACTTTTAAGAACATGATGGCTGAAAATAAGTTCAGTCAAAAACAAATTTCGACGTGTCTGACAATTGCTCTAATCGCCGATCAAATATCTCCTGATTCTGCTGTCTGTATCTATATGCACTGTCGTCTCCATCCAATAAGCGATATGGTGCCTCTCTAACCGGTTGATGAACACGACGGATGGGGGCCACCTGAGTCGTAGAAGCCATTTGAGGCCTTGCATTCATAGGAGGCATATAAGATGGCATCATTGAATAAGCATATTGTGGAAAACTTTCAGTCACTCGTTCCAGTATCATAACGTCACTATCTTGAGATCCCCTAACAGGGTTCTCTGGCTCTGGAGAGGACTCTGCCGATGGCTCCGGGTCCGCATCCATCTCTGGCTCTCGACCTTGATCCGTCAATCGTCGTACTGGATTCTGCACCAAAGCGTCCCTGTGTTCAACGTTAGCCGCCTGAGCTTCGGCTGCTTCGGACTCTGAATCTGCCTGTGAATGTCTACCGAACATTTTTTGAATTGCGCATTCTTCGCATCCTTCGCATTGTACTGCTGGTCTTGGAACATCTGGGCTTGGCGCATTCTCTCTATTGGGTGGAGCAGGCGAATCTGAAAAAAAATTATGTTGAGAAACTTCATTCAAAAAACGAAACAACGAAAAACCAAAATGCAAAGCCTATACTATTATCATTTTCAAACTAAGTAAAACATACCATTTGGTGAACTGACTGCTGAATTTGAACGATCTTCATCATTGCCAGCAGGGTTCTGGACGTCCTCATCCGCATCATCTATCTATAATTAAATATTTTATTCGAACTGCCGCGGATGGAAATTGAAAAAGTAAGGAATGCAATCATTACCTGAATATCCAATTCATTAGATGGTCGATAATACTTTATGAAACCAGACATCACCAAAAATTGCCACGTATTTACATCGATTGTAAACTGTCCAGATAGGAACCTGATGACTCTTTCTAGAAAGTGGTTCGTTCCTTTCACTTTGAGTGCGACATCGTGAGGCTCACGCCGCCATGTGAAGTAGTCGTAGGCTCTACGAATACGACGGACTTCCAACATTCCAGTTTCAACCATAAAAGCTAGAGCACGTTGGTCATTTTTGTCTACAACACTTCTTGGATCCTGGAAAATTTAAATTATATTATTCAACAGAAATCTAAAGCTTACCATCACTCTTTTTATTAAAGAGTCTCCATAACCGTAACCCAGAAATGTTAAAACTATCACATCAGTATTAACTGGGGTGTCCATCTGAAAGTTGAATTGTTGTAGGTAACACTGGCAAAAGAAGTATCAGTAGAAGTGATTCCAAGTATTATCAATTTGACGATTCAAGAGTTTCATGAATTGGCAGGAAAATATAGAGGTATAGAGAAATAGAGAAGTAAGAAGCAAAATTTCATTTTTTTTTTTCAGATGCTTTCACTTTGTACAAAACCGATTATTTCGCCGAACGCAGCAAGTATCAGGAGTTTACATCTAATATTGTGAGTTCTGGGTCAGAATCACCAATTTAGTTCAGATTGTTCCTAGACATTTATTCAAAACAGAAAAAGAAAAGTCATCCAAAACTTCCGCTTTGTCTTTTCCCGACTGCCTTAGCTTGATCAATATGCGCTCTCCTTCACTCACACTTTAAGCTCACCGCAGAAAAAAGTCTATGCGTCCTCATGTACTCTAACTCTATCACATTCATACACTCTCTCACAAACACATAAATGCAGATCGCCGTCGCCAACAATCTCCACACATGCATCGAGTCGACTGAAAAGTATAAGCAACAAATTCGCCTTTCGATGGAGGGAGAACAGAATGCGGTAGCAACCATGACAACATCTCTTTCTTCGGGAAGACGTACGGCCGTTAGTCAACAGCAGCTCATCGAAAACATGGATGCATTGAACACGAAATGGAGTAATGCCGCTTCAGTGGCGTAAGAACTTAGAATTCATTTGAAATGGAAAAGAAAACAGAGCATCAACATAATCTACCGTAATCCCAAAGTGGAAAGTATAGAATAATTCAAATAAGAAGACGAACACTACCGTAATCTGTATAAGCTTGAGATACGGGTTGCGAGAGTTAGGATAGCCACGAATAATATGGTTATTCGTTCACATTAAAGAATTAGAAGACAATTTTACAAATTGCCTGTTGGCAAAAAAAAATTTTCTCTCAAAAAGAAAACTTTAAAAAAAGCAACATTTGAGATTTGAGTCATCATACGTAGCCATTGTATATGTATGCCAGAAACCTTTCTAGAAACTAAACAATAGTTTGAGGAAAACACATGAAAAACAAGAATTGTACAAAAATATAGAAAGAAATTGCGAAATTAATAGTTTTTTGAAATCTCCTTTTGATAAGCCTATATCAAATTTCTAAACTCGAAAACGAGAGCTTTTCCGTATATGGCTCTCTCTTTGTTCTAATTGAATCGGAAAGCGAACGCGTAAAGCGCATCGGGAGGGCGTCGTGTCGTTGTTTTATGGGCGAATCAATATTATTCAGCGCCGAAGACGACGAAAACGTTTTTTTTTCGTTCGTTCTACTCTTTTTCGAGAGGAGGGCAGTGAGTGCACACGCTTCTCTCTTTCTTTCTCTATGCTCTTTGGCTCAATGAGAGCAAAGAAATAAGGAGAAGATGTGATGGAGACAAGTTGAAAATCATTTAAATTCTGAACGGTGGAGAGAGGTGAAGCGTGGGAATAGCGTTCCTTCCTATTAGCATAACAAAGAATTGGAACACGTGACATCTCTGGTTTTTTTTAACGTTTTAGGTTGGAGGAGTACGGTAGATTGTGTCAACATATAATTTGGATGTCTTTCCAATATCTGTGAATAAATAAACACAATGTTGGTGGAGTACTGTAGATTATGTCAATTATATGAGAATGTTGTGCACTAAATCAGAAAATTTGACTGAAATGGATTTCATAAAAAACGAAAAAAGAAAACATTTAACAAAATTGAAAATTCAGAGTCAAATATCTCCAAGAAGAGGTTATCACTGACATTGCACCAAGTCTCTCCGAATTATTCTCCAAGAAATGGTTAACCGGAAGTGCTGCGCTCGAAACGATTTGTATGACTATTTCCGATTATTATCACGATCATAAACACCTCCGACCAGTGACACGATCAGCGCTTCTAATGGATCTTCAATTCAGAATTGTCAGTGAATATTTGAAGGCAATTGAGACGAAGTGAGGTTTTATGAATTAAAAAATCCCAATAATTATATTTCAGACGTCTCACATTCACAACATATGAAGAAAGATCGACTGCTGGAAAACGAATGAAAGCGGATGTTACTCGATTGGATAATATGTATGCAGAATTCGCGAGCAGTGAAGATATGGCTGATCAACTTCCTCTTCTAACATCAATTATTGCTACAGCAGGAGATGTAATTTCATTGAAAGACAAATCACTTCTTTCTCTAGAAGCCACTTCTTTTGCTCGAAAGTTCCCGAATTGTCCTGCTGAATTGTTAGCTGCAATTCTTGCTACCCGAGATGATGTTGGACGAAGTGATGCACGAAGTCTCGCTGATGAAGTTCTTCAACATGTTCAATTCCATCCGAAGGATCAGATATTCGATCAGTTGTTCGCTCTTCGTCAACAGGAAAGCTCTGAATGGCTCCCAAATATCGGAATGGCCAACGTCTTCAAATCTGATTTTATCTCTAGGCTGAAGAGAGATGCATAATTTATGAATACTTAATTTATCTATTGCCATTGAAAACTGTAACCATATTATATTGCTTTATTATGATTCTTAATACTTCTGTGATACATAAATGACACGAAATTTTGAATGAGATCACCAAATAGTTGGAATCAAAGTAGTGGGAAAACCGAGGGGTTTCACGATCGTCGCTCGATTCTGATATTGTGAAGCTTCTGGAAAAAAAAAGGTTTTTTCTAGTACTCCGGATAAGGTAATCACCAGCATTTGACTCGAAATCGTCTCCGGTTTTCTATCGAAAAAGTTTGTATAGTGACGACTGTGTACTGGAAGGAATGATAATTAACAACATTTTTGAAAAACTTCACTGGGACTCACTTATCGGTACTCCTGGTCGTCGTCTTCTTTGCGCTAAATACTCTGCATATGGACCGTTTCGGGCTGAAAAATATAACTAAGATAGCAGAAGGACATAACATTTTTAGTTTTTTTTTTCAAACGTTTATTTACCAACCTGCTTGATTGTGTTTCGAGGGACTCGTGAAACCTTCTGAGCCCTGATATCCAGCCACGCCCACTCTATTCATTCTAGGACCTCGAGAAGATTGTGGGAGCACTGGAGGAGGAACAGATTCGCTGGAAACAAGTCGATTAAGAGAGATTAAAAGATAAAGACTAACCGTGAAAGTATTGGCATACGATCCTCTTTGTCTGTTTTTTCTTCTGCAGTGCTGACTGTTGGTTCTTGTTTCTTATCTGAGTCCTCCCCCGGAGAAGAATGATATGTGACTCGTTCCATATACTTTTCATCCACGTCTTCCACTTCTTCTTTGATTTTTTTGGGTGGCGGACTTGTTTGTCTAGGTTTTTGCGACAAATCGAGTATATCGTGCATTGTCTTAGCTCTTCCGATATCCATATCTTTTAAAAGTGCCGAATACTGTTCGCTGTTCGTTACAACACCCGTCTAAAAATTTTTTTTTATGATGGAATTATTTTAATACTGAGAAGCACGTTACCAGATGATTATAAATGGCATTACGGTTTTCTGCTGATCCACGGTAGCGAATAATAAAGAATTCCTCTTCCATTTAAGATCTGGATTCTATTCTAGTTCGACACCTGAAACGTTCTCCCTATGATTTTTGTTGCAGATGGCATAAAAGAGAGAGGACAATTCGAATAGTCAATAATTTTGTTCATCAGACTTTTTCATTTTTTTCCATTCCACTTTTCACTTCCTCTTCGAAGATAAACAGATATGAAATATGTCTCTACAGAATGACCTTTGAAACGATAAGAGGATGAAATCTTTTTGCTTGACGGCCTCAATCATCATCAAATACCTTATCAATTTGCGAAAGACACAGAAGAAAAACTTTTATCAGTTCTTTCCCGATTCTCGCAAATTTTCGCTTTACTAGTGAGCGATTTTTTTTGTTTCAAAAATAGATAATAAGAACAAAAAATCCTGAACTAGAGCGAATTTCCTGGTTTTTGTTATCTTAGAAAAATATATCTTTTTTCAGAGATTTTCATTTAAAAAAAAGCTGAAATTAATAAAGTGTGCAGTTTGACGTGGCGGTGTTCACACAATTCGTGAAAAATTTTTCCACGATTTTTGCACAATTCATGCAAAAATTCATGTTTCATTCTAGATTTCGTTGATGTTCAGTTTTTAAAACATATTTTTCCGAAACGTTTTTTATTTGCAGCGGCGACATGGCAACCATCGTACCTACCCTTTTCTCGTTCGTCCGTGACACATGCAAAGGTCGCTTCGATGTTGCCACATTCGAAAAAGAAGTTGGGCGTGATTTTGACAATCAGGAAATCACTCAAGCCATCAGCAGATATGAACAGGAAGCCAAAAACATGAGAAATGTAAGTAATCTCCATAGATTCTAATGAACAATAATATCATTTTGACTTTTAGAAGGATGAAATCCGGAAGGTTATTCAATATATTGATCTGACAACCCTCAATGGAGACGACACCGCTAGCAAAGTTGTTGCTTTAGCAAAAAGAGCTATCAATCCTATCCCAACTGATCCTTCCATTCATTGTGGATCGGTTTGTGTTTATCCGCAGAGAATCGCTGATGTCAAAAAGTTCCTAAAGTCTACCAATCAAACCTGCCACATCACCGGAGTGGCCGGAGGATTCCCATCAGGTCAATATCATTTGCAATCCAAAGTTCTCGAGTGTGAATTATCTGTCGCTGATGGAGCCACCGAAATCGACATTGTCATCAGCAGAGCATCTGCCTTGGAAGAAGATTGGAAGACCGTTCACGACGAGGTGCTGGCTTGCAAAAAAGCCTGTGGATCTGCTCATTTGAAGACCATTTTGGCTACTGGAGAATTGAAGACGTTGAGCAATGTCTACAAAGCTAGTTGGGCTAGCATTCTCGCCGGATCTGATTTCATCAAGACCTCTACTGGAAAAGAAACTGTCAATGCAACATTGGAAGTTGCCTACGTGATGTGTACTGCCATCAAGCGCTGGTATGAGCTGACCGGAAAGAAGGTTGGATTCAAACCAGCTGGAGGAATTAAAACCGTCGATGAGGCTCTCGGTTTCGTTGCTCTTGTTAAAGACGTAAGTTATCATTCTGCGAAGATGGACACCTTTAACTCCATTTGTTACAGATTCTCGGAGAGCAATGGCTCAACCCAACCTTGTTCCGTATCGGAGCCAGCAGCCTTTTGGATGATTGTCTTAAGGCCCTTTAATTAATTAGATTCGATTCTGTTTTGATTATATCCCCGTTTGTTGTTCACTTCGTCGATTGCCATAGTTCCCGCTGTTTTTATAGGTTGTGCCACCCCGAGTATTGAGAGAATGAATTCATCTGTCAGATAGATAAATGTTCTAACTAAAACTTTTCAACCGAATTGTTCATTGTCAAGTGAATATTTTTTGTAGGAGTAATTGGGAATCGCTTGAAGTTTATATTAAAAGTTGTAGAATGGTGCGGGTAACTATTCTTCATCCGGACCTCGGAATTGGTGGAGCTGAGAGGTTGATCGTAGATGCAGCAGTTGGACTGCAAGATCGAGGTCACTCTGTTAGAATTTTCACAAATCAGTACAACAGAGATCATTGCTTTCAAGAAACTTTAGATTTAGGTTGGCATAAGTTAATCGATGAAATACTCAGAAGTTGTTTCAGATATCTGCACGGTTGTCCAGTACATCCCCCGGTCTTTATTCGGAAAGTTTCATGCCTTCCTCGCCTACTTGAAAATGTTTATTGCCGCCCTCTATATTGTGGCCTTCCACGGAGACACTGACGTCATTCTTTCGGATTCGGTATCTGCCAGTCAATTTGTGTTCCGTTACTTCTCCCGCGCAAAGCTGATCTTCTATTGTCATTATCCCGATAAACTACTGACGAAAAGAGATGGAACATTCAAATCTTTCTACAGAAACTTTATTGACTGGGTAGAAGAACGGAGCACCGGACTTGCTGATGCCATTTGCGTCAATAGCAATTTTACAAAAGGCGTGGTACGAGAAACATTCAAATCTCTACAGTCTCATGATCTAAAAGTGTTATATCCATCACTGAACACAAAGTTCTTTGACTCAATAGAAGCATCAGATGATTTTGGTGAAAATGTTCCTATTAATGGAAAATACATTTTCACTTCCTTGAACCGATTTGAGAGAAAGAAGAATGTGGTTTTGGCTCTAGATGCCTTTGGTAAGTTACTCGAAACAAGCAAAATTGAACTATTTGACTTTACAGCGAGGCTGAAATCAAATCTTTCGGAAAATGAATTCTCAAAGTGTCATCTTGTAATCGCTGGTGGTTATGATCAGAAAAACCAAGAAAACATAGAGCATTATAAAGAACTAGAAGACCACTTATCCGATCTCAAAATTCCATCTAATCAGGTATTAAAACTGAACTAAAAACTACAGGCTAAAACATTTGTTTCATTCTAGGTCACCTTCCTTCGTTCCCCAACTGACGAGCAGAAAGTGAATCTCATCCGTAAAAGTCGTGCTATCCTATACACACCCGATCGTGAGCACTTCGGAATCGTGCCTGTAGAAGCAATGTACTTAGGCACACCTGTAATTGCAGTCAACACTGGTGGACCTTTGGAAACTGTCCGCAACAATGAGACTGGTTTCTTAGTAGACCAAAATGCTGAAGCGTTCGCCGGGAAGATGATTGAATTGATAAAAAACGAAGAAAAGTATGAAAAATTGAGTGAAGAAGGTCCGAAATGGGTACAACAAATGTTTGCATTTGAAGCTTTCTCTAGAAAGCTTGATGACATAATTCAATCAGTTCTGTGATTTTTTTTTTGTTAATTTTCTATTCCTGAAATCATCCTCTCTATGTGATTTCCAATAATGTGCTTTAAATTATTTATTTTGAAAGGTTTAATGAAAATTTATTGTGATGCAAATCTGTTCATAAACTTGATTAAAAAAACCCTATGCAGAGCTATGAACAAAAACACTGAATTCAAGCATGTTAATTTTAAGCAAGCGCGCTCCGCCGGAATGCGCGGTAATTCAAATTTCATCTAGTCATATTCGCTGCGCGGCATATGATGAAGGCCAAAAATGCGATACGTAGCTTAATATTTCAGAGAAACTCATTTTTCAGCGATAATCGTGATTTTTTCATAAAATTGGATTGTTTTCGATCAATTCTGGAGTATTTGATTTAAAAAACTGATAAAAAATTACTTTTCATAAAATCACATTTTTCGATTTTCTAGAAGTTTTCAATAATTGAATTTTGTCGGAATCAATTATATGATGCTTATTACTTTGTTCTGAATCGAAAACAATCAGAAATTTCATCAGAAAATAGATATAAAATTATAGAAATTTTGAACTACCTCCGAAAAATCGCGAAAATGCGGCCGAGCGCGCTTGCATCGCTTTCAGTAAAATTAACACCCTGAGAGCCCGTGAAAAATGAAGTGATCGGATCAGATAAAACAATTTGACTGAAACAGTTTAAAGGAGCCTAGTGAAAATGTGTGCTGTCGGTCAAAGAGCGAATACAGTACCCCTCCCACTTTCAAACAGGTTTACATTCAATTTTTTGTCTGGGATCTTTTTTTTTTCTTATCAGCCTCTGTTTTCTGGTCTTGCAAGCTTCCAAAAACTGGCAGTTTAGCCATATTTGATCTCTCTAAAGTGCTCTCGAATAAACAAAAATGTCTCGTGTTTCTTTCGTGTAGTCCTCTCATTTTTCAATTTTGAAACTAAAAGTTTCTTTTTGATCTATTTTGCGCACTTCTGCCAAATTTTGCTTCCAGAATTATTCCGTTTTTAGGTTTCTCGCAACAACAACAGGTCAGTTTCATTCCGGTTTATCATCTCTGTGAGTGTGTGCGGTTTTTTCGCTTGTTTACTTCATCGCGCTTCGTTTCTCTCTCTTTCTCGCCAGTTCTCCCATTTATTGATCACTCCTGGCGCTGCGCGCAAAAGTTTTCGTGAGATTTCTTCAATTTTTGATGGCGTGTCCTTCCTTTTTGACTCTAGAAATATGAAGCCATAGCAACCAGAGCGCAATGAATACGCTAGAGATATCACATAGCGAGGATTTCGAACATCGACTAGTTGAAACTGACTTCTGTGTTGACCGAAAATTCTAATATTCGATCAGTAAGACATGTATAGACAGGTAAATTAATGAACATCGTACAAAATGAAATTCGACCTTGAAACCCAAGTTCATTTCTATTTCTCAACATTGTAGTCTCAGTTCCCTCCTGCGGCGCCAATTGTCAGCAAAAACGCGTCACATGATGATGAAAATGTTTGTTGGACTGCTATAAAAATACTGACCTTTTTCTGTTTCAAAAATATTTTAAAGTTTTCTTTAAAGTTACAGCCAGAAGACATGTCTCTTGCTCCTAAGGTATACATAGAATTGAACTAGTACTGTTCCTCCTATTTTTCGAATAACATTTCTTTTGTTTTCTAACATAAACAAAACAATTACATTCTTCAGTTCTAAGTTTTCCCTTTTTCAGTTTTTAATAAGCGTTATTAAAACAAAGAGAACAATTGTTTTCTGAAGAAACGCTTTTATTAGTTCTCATTACGTTTTTCAATCCGTTTCTTTCTTTCTCCAACTTTGCCGATGTATTTCATTCCCAGTTAGATAAGCACCGCCCGTCACCTTATTCTCATTCTTGTCGCATTTGCAAACAAAATGCGTTTTCTTCGGTTTCAATTTCTAGATTTTCCTCATTTCCTCCCTAAATCTTTGCCGTTGTAAAGTTATTGTTGTCGTACTCGGTTTTGTGATCGTTCTTAGAACCAAGTCATTTGTCTGGTTCATTTCCCAAATATCCCCATTTCTGTTTTTGATTTCAGATGTCGAAGGCATTCATTGGCAAGCCAGCTCCACAATTCAAGACTCAAGCTGTCGTTGACGGCGAGTTCGTCGATGTTTCTCTCTCCGACTACAAGGGAAAGTATGTCGTGCTCTTCTTCTACCCACTCGACTTCACCTTCGTCTGCCCAACCGAGATCATCGCTTTCTCCGATCGCGCTGCCGAGTTCCACGCCATCAACACCGTTGTGCTCGCTGCTTCCACTGACTCTGTCTTCTCTCACTTGGCCTGGATCAACCAGCCACGCAAGCATGGAGGACTCGGTGAGATGAACATCCCAGTTCTCGCCGATACCAACCATCAAATCTCCCGTGACTACGGAGTTCTCAAGGAGGACGACGGAATCGCTTTCCGTGGTATGTTAAAGAACCGAGAGATTCAAACACCTAAACGTCTATAGACCATAGTGATTATTAATTTTCAGGACTCTTCCTCATTGACCCACAACAAAATCTCCGCCAAATCACAATCAATGATCTCCCAGTTGGACGTTCCGTGGACGAGACTCTCCGCCTTGTCCAAGCCTTCCAATTTGTCGAGAAGCACGGAGAGGTGTGCCCAGCTGGATGGACTCCAGGATCTGACACCATCAAGCCAGGAGTCAAGGAAAGCCAAGAGTACTTCAAGAAGCACTAATTTATTCCATTCCTCGGAAACAACATGTTTTATTGTCCCGTAGTATTTATCTGATAACGATTTACTCTCACTCATTTTTTTATTTTGCATTGATTGAACCAAAAATAAATCATCTCTCCAGGACACTGACTTTATGGTTCTCTTTCTTCAGGAACATACAATTGTGTAGAGTCTCTCGGTTACTTCCTGTGTCGTTTCCTTTAGACCGCCCGTGTTAGTCGGTGCGCGCATCGTCCTGTACAATGTTTGTGAGGGTCACCTATGATTATTCGCTTCTCTGCGCTTCTACAAACTGTCCGTTTCTCGACTGACCTGTACACTTGGACAAAACAGGTGTTCGTTGGAGCGAAAATGCAGAAAAACTTTTTTAACGGTGCATGTTTATTCATGAGTCATATTTTTTCCCTTCTTTGGTTTTATACCGCCGACGCAACGCTGCCAACATATCACATTTCTCATCGTTTCTCGCCTCTGTTTACGGCTGAAACTGTTTTCCCTCTCGAAAGTTGATTCATTTTTTTTCATTTTGACAGAATGTCGTCGCCGACATCACTCGAAGACGACGGTGATATTAAGCTGAAAACGAGGTTTCAAGGACAGGTGAGTGGATTTGAAATTGAAGATCTCGAAGTTCAACTAGCTGGTTAGAGCTTCTGTGTTCAGTAAAGCAAGTGGTCCATGAATACGTTGAGAAGCTAATGAGTGTTTTTTTAGGTTCAATTTATAGAAAAGAAGTTCTGAAAGCCTTAGATGAATCAACCTTAGCGAGGAATTTATTTCGCAATATTTTGATTTCAATTTAAAAAAAGCTATAGAACTTATTCAAAAGTTGAAGACAATTCAAATCAGAAGAGTATAAGCTTTCAGGTAGTGGTACTATATGCTCGTCCTCCCCTAATCCTCGACGACTTCTTTGCACTTCTCCGTGATGCATGCAAACAGCATATCAAACAAGATATAACTGTCAAGTGGATTGATGAAGATGGTATGTTTTTGAAAGTGAAACAAAACAATTCACGAGATGAAAAATTGCAAAATTTTGAAAAATGACAAGAACTCTAAAATCTTCGCTAAAAACCTCTGAATTTGTAGGCGACCCAATTTCGATTGACTCACAAATGGAGCTTGATGAAGCCGTTCGATGCCTGAATGCAAGTCAAGAAGCAGAACTGAATATTCACGTTTTCGTTGGAAAACCAGAACTACCGGGACTTCCGTGTCAAGGAGAAGATAGTTAGTTTTCAAATTTAGATCCAATTTATATCTTGGAAATTCCAGAAACTGTATACAGACGTGGAGCTCGAAGATGGAAGAAAATTTATTTATACAATGGACATCGATTCCAAGCAAAGCGGTTAAATCGGTTAGTTTTTTGTTTCAAAAAACATTTTTCCGTTTTTGATTGTTTTCTATAAAAACTGAAAAAACTAAAATGCTCATTTTTCAGGCGAATTCAATGCTTCATCTGTCACGACTACATCTGGGGGATCGGCCGACAAGGGTTCCGATGTGTGGATTGTCGGCTATGCGTGCACAAAAAGTGTCATCGGCACGTGCGAACGCATTGTGGTCAGGTAAGAGATTTTATTGTAGTTTAAAATGTTTTCCAAAAGAGATATCCACTTTCTTCTTTTGTATTCCAAAACTAATGTTTTGCTTCTCAATATTCATTAATTATTTGATGAAGGTATCGTAGAAGTCATGAAAAAAATAATATTCAATTTATTTCAGACTCCTCAAGGACCGAACATTATTCCAATGGCACCTGGTAGTGGAGTTGGATCATTGAGAGGTGGAAGATTAGATACAAGTACATCGACGACACGATCTGGAGGTATTGATAATGGAGCATTCCATGAGCATGAAATCGAATCACCTGGATCAGCGAATCACGAATTGAACAAAGCTGCGGTATGTTGAGTTTTTTAGTTCGATTATCAGCTGCAAGTTTTCCACAAAAGTTTGATACATTTGTTTCAAATTTTTAATTACCGCATTTCAAAAATCACCTGCCACGAAAAAAAATATACCCCATTTTTTTAAAATCTTTACACTCATTCAGGCAACTATCCTAATTCAAAAATAAAAAAAATAAAAATGAAAATGAGACTTATAGAAATTTCTCATTTGGAATATCATACATCATCTACCGTAAACTTTTCCCATCTGCTAATTCTGAATGAGTTAGTAACCCATGACAACAGCTTGAGTTTAATGAGATTAGCCGCCTAATCATCGTTTTCTTTTCGAAATCTCTAATTCTCTCAGACTCGATTTCGAAGAATTCAGTTTTTGTAGCTCCGCGAGATTCGTTTCCCCTTGCACATAAACACTACAATTTGAATGTGACTCCTTGTTCTCTTATTCAAATACTTCTGATATTTCTTCCGATTTTCGTAATAGTTTTATTCATGACACTATTCTGTCAATGTTTTCCATTTCCCATTGATAAGAAGAAACAGTTAAAAGTAATAATTCGTAAGAATTGAAATAATTTCATTCATTTCTTAGAATGGCAATGGAGCATCTAAATGGGCTGTTTCCCTCAATGACTTCCGTCTACTCACTGTCATCGGACGTGGTTCATATGCAAAAGTGGTTCAAGCGGAGCATATTGCCACTCGACAAATTTATGCAATAAAAATCATCAAGAAGGAAATGTTTAATGAAGATGAGGATATCGATTGGGTGCAGACGGAGAAATCAGTATTTGAAGCAGCATCCAACTATCCATTCCTTGTCGGATTGCATTCCTGTTTCCAGGTGAGAATTCAGAAAAAAAACATTACTTGAACTCATATTTTTCAGACCGAATCCCGTCTATTCTTCGTTATTGAGTTTGTGCCGGGTGGTGATCTAATGTTCCACATGCAGCAGCAACGGAAACTTCCAGAAGAGCATGCTCGATTCTATTCTGGAGAAATCATTCTTGCCCTCCACTTCCTTCATTCTCGTGGAATCATTTATCGTGATCTAAAACTTGATAATGTATTGATAGATGCAGAAGGACACATCAAATTAACAGACTATGGAATGTGTAAAGAGAATATAAATGCTGGAGATTTGACGTCTACATTCTGTGGAACACCCAACTACATTGCTCCAGAAATATTGAGAGGAGATGAGTATGGATTCAGTGTTGATTGGTGGGCACTGGGAGTTTTGATGTTCGAAATGATGGCTGGTCGTTCGCCATTTGACATCGTTGGAATGCAAAATGCAGAGGAGAATACAGAAGACTACCTCTTCCAAATCATTCTCGAACGACAGATTCGTATTCCAAGATCACTTTCTGTTCGTGCTTCGACCATTCTCAAAGGATTCCTGAATAAGGATCCAACAGAACGACTCGGATGTAAACTGGATATTAATGAAGGTCTTCGTGACATGAAAGAACATCAATTCTTCCGTGGATTCATAGATTGGGATGCTCTAGAACAGAAGGCTGTCGCTCCTCCATATCATCCAGCTGTCGAGAGTGATCGTGATTTGACACATTTCGATCATCAGGTAAGTCAATTTTATTTTGATTCATTCCAATTATTTTAATCTATTCAGTTCACCGACGAGCCTCCACAACTGTCTCCTGACAATTCGGCAGTGATCGCCCGAATCGATCAATCTGAATTCGATGGTTTTGAATATGTGAATCCTTTGCAAATGAGTCGTGAAGACTCAGTCTAAAATCATTCTATGACACTAGTCTGTGGCATAATTTCCTCAGTTTATAACTTATTTTTCCCCATTTTCTATTCAGAAACAAAACTATATTATTATAACATTTTCTCGCATTCTTGTGGTATTCCTCCCCGCTCCTTTCTTCCAATCCAATGGTTGTGAATTCTGGTTTCAGTACTTCTGAATTGTCTATATACGTGATGACCCGCTTTTCTTCAAAATTCTATCGTTATGCTTGGCACTCTTATCCTGTAAACCCTCTTGTCAGACTCATTTCTTTGATATTGAAAAAAAACTCGCTTCCCTCCATTATTCGCCATTCTGACACTCTCTTTGTGCCACTTGGATTTCTCGTTCATCTTTTCACTCGACTAACTTTTTTTCTTGTTTCTCAGAATCACTATGCTTCGATGTGACCACTTTTCCTTTTTTTTTACTTATTCATTGACAGAAATGAAACATTGCATTAAAAATCTTCTTCGTTTTGATTTGCTTCTGTTTGGTGTTCCAAAAAAAAAGAGATTTTTTTTAGAAATTATGAGGTTTTTCTGCGGTTTCCACACGGTGATTATTTCGGAACCTTTTAGTTGAAAACGAAAAGGGGCGTGGCCTATCGTTTTGCAACCCCGCCGCGCACTTTACATGCAACGAGGGCGCAGAAAAACGCGTATTTATTATGAGTACTGGAAATTTGACATTCAGAAAAATGAAATTCTGATTATTGAAATGAGTAGAATATCTTGAAAAAAGTCTATTTTAATTGAAATTTCTGATCGAAACACCATCTGCTTGCGAAAAAAACAGTTCAATGAGCGAAAAACGCCAGAATTGTACCCAAAAGGGGTTTTGGGACAGAATTAAACTGCCTCAAACATGTCCAATCCTTCTCAAATTTTTTTTACAAATACTTGAGAAAATGCTTAACAAAAATGGGCCGGAGGTCGGTAAAGAAAAACTTACCGTTTTTCCAGGAAACCGGTTTAACGAGTAAAGAACACTAAAAATGTACTGAAAAAGTGTTCGGGACAAAATTAAACTGCCTTAAACATGTTCAATCCTTTTCAAAATTTTTTTACAAATACTTCAGAACACGCTTAACAAAAATGGGCCGCGAGTCAAAAAAGAATAACTCATCGTTTTTCCAGAAAAACAGATTGAACAGAAAAAAGCACTAAAAATGTACTGAAAAAGCGTTCGGGACAAAATTAAACTGTCTTAAACACGTCCAATCCTTTTCAAAATTTTTTTACAAATACTTCAGAACATGCTTAACAAAAGTGGGCCGGGAGTCGAAAAAAAATTTGGAGCCGTTTTTCGTCAAAACCGGTTTAAAGTTGAACTTCAACAGAAAACAACGGTAGAGCTGGCCGCCCAGAGGTGGCCGTGGCCGCCGAGCGGTGGCCGTGAAACACAACGTTTTGGTTCCGAAATAATCACCGTGTTTCCAATAGGTCATTGTTTCGAGTTTTCCTAATATTATTGTTGCAAATTTTGGTGAACTTGGATTGAAGAATTTTCTGAGTTTTACAAAAATTTTCCGAAAATCTGAAAACTTTCTTATCCCAGAACTCTTGTATCAGTTTCCAGATATTGTTTCTTTTTTTGCTAAATATGCATTATAATTGATGTGAATAGAGTACAATTTGAGTATTTTCATTCAGATAAAAAGAAATTACAAAATCATTTCATCATAACCGTCTGAATCACTTTCCTCGCCTGCTTCTTCAAACTCTTCTGTGCCCGTGCTGGAAGGAATGTTTTGAACGGTCTTTCGAGAGAAACGTCTCGAAGACCGCAATCAGCTTCATAGAAATTCAAAAGTGCTCGACTGAATGCTTCACCAAGAGCCTCATCTGAATATAATTTGATAGAATAACTAGGGCAGATCTGTGAGGTTACAAGACTTGCAATACCATTCAAAAGTCAACAAACACTTTTTTTCAGCTGATTCAGACTGACTTCGAAGTCGGATTCTTTCTTTTTCTACGGCTTTACGAAATTTCATACACCCGAAATATTTTTAAGCCATAAAAAGTCGGATGAAATCAACTGGAAACCTTGAACGTTGTATAACATTGAACGGTACTGTAGATAGACTGAGTGAGAAGTGAAAGTTACATTTATATTGAAGATACGGTGTGCAGTGTTGTATCCCGTTTCCAGAAGAATCCACGTGTCGATACGAGAAAAATGAGACTTCAAGAGTGTAGCAGAGACAGGAGAGAAGGTCACCCATTGTTCTGAGAAAACGAGTCGAGTCAGGAATATTTTTGTGAAAATTGTTCCACTCTAGTTTTGTCATGGTTTTTGAGATTTCTCACCGTACTTACAGTAATCCAACCGTAATTCAAAAACTTTCTTCCCCCGATTCTTTTTCTATTCCAAACACATCTTCAAAGCTCTTCTCCCTCCTCCAGAATCCTACCTCCTTCCGGTGCCAGCCTTCTCGACATCCGTGTTGAATTGTGTGAATTCAAGTGAATAATCCTCTGACAACTCGGCGAGTAAATGCGGAAGCCACAGTTGACGAGACGTCGTCTTTTCTTCCACCGGAAATCGTTGTTTTTTGAAAATGTATACAGTAATCCGAAAAACGACTCACTGCTGTCATTGACACATTCCCATACAAAAAACAATTCGGTTTTTGGGAATGAGCATGCAAATCCACATAGATTACTGTTTGAGCTTGCTAAAAATATTGTAAATGTCAATAAGTTTTTTCATTGAAGTTTATGAACCGGATTATTATCGTATTGTGTCAGTAAATTTTTCACAGCGAAAATTGATGGATGAGCCCAATCGGAAGGACTCCTCCACATTCTATTCAGATCATATCCCATCAGAGAACATCTGAACATCAGGAATAGAAAAGAGACGGCTTGGGAAAGGAACCTATAATTTCCAAGATAAACTCCATCCGGATTGAGCATTGGAATTATTTTAAAACAGTACACCTTCCGAAGTTTCTGAGCACGATCGTCTTTGGACACCAGGAATTCGATGATTCCTGTATTCAAAAAGAATTCAAAATAATAATTCTGTGAAATGATTATCTAGGGAAAATTTACCATGCATAACATGACTACTGGGTGTCTCTCCTGGATGAACACGAGCCGTTAGAAATACCATCTTCTTCGATCCTTGGAATGTATCTGGTGATCCGTCAATCGTTATCAAATCTACTCGGCGTTTTTGCTGAAGCTCGTTTGAGTTTTTGTGGAAATTTTTATTTTGAAATGGAGTGTAACACAAAAGTGAATGGTGTATAGGGAATATTACATCTTGAATTTGCAGAAAACTGTTAGGCAGACCTTAGGACAATTATGATAAGTTTTTGAGAACCCTACATCCATATTTTTCCGCTAGCCATGCTAGAGTACAACAGTCCTTACCACAGTATGTGCCAAAAGATCTCGATGAAAGAACGGATACTTTCTCGCATCCAATTCACTCAACCACGACTGTAATTGTCCATAGGTATACGGTATACAGTATGCAAATTGAACAGGATCAGAAGATTCGAAAATGAATGCAAACGAGAGAATCCATCGATCATTGTGTTGAGAACTACGGTAGTAATAAATGTGACGAGATGGAATTCTGGCCCTGTAGTTGTTTTGAAAAAAGTGTTCGAAAAACGAATAACCAGCAGTCTCACCAACTATTTTGAGCATTCGATTTTACAACTGGAGCAGCAATTCCCATTTCAAAGAGGGTTCTTTGTTTTGAGAAATTAACAATATTGAATATGATTCTCTATAAAAATTCAGAATGTAATGCTCTTATATAAGAGTAATACCTGATTTTCCGTTGCATTTTTACATTCGAAATAAAACCAAACTCTATATTTATTGTTCAAAGTATCTGGTCGAATGAATAAATCATATTCTGAACAAGAGACTTTGTCAACTCGACCCAAATTCCCTGAAACGAAATAATCCTAAAAATTCTACATTCCATTACCCACCCGATTCGAAACTTGCTTCGAAAACCAAATTCCCTTGTCCGGGAATGATTTCCGGATAAGAAACATTTCCAATGTTACAGCTCATTTTCGAAAAGCAAAATGATTTTTGAAGTGAAAAAAAATACTAAAAACACGACTAGATTCCCTTCTCCTAACCTATTCAACCGGATATTCGGTTCAATAACACTCGAATTGTGCGTTTGTGCTCTCTTTATTAAAAACAGAAATTTTGAATTAAATTAGGACCAAAGAAGAATTAAAAATCGTATCATGATAATTTTAAACTTTTAGAAAGAGTACAATCAAGATCTGTTTTGTGAGTAACTGTGAAGTCAAAATTCAGCAAAACAAAGTAAAAGACAGAAAGAAGAGCGAGAGAGGGAAGAGGATGTTCCAGGAGCAATCATATTATTTAACGAGAATTAGACCGTGAACGGCTTGGCGAGCGAGATGCAGATCGGCTTCTTGAGCGGCCACTCTTTGGTGGTGGAGAGTCATCCCGAGGTAATGGAGAACGAGAACGGGAGTGAGATGGTGAACGATTACGACGATCTGGTGAATCACGACGATCACGAGATGGTGGAGAACGGGTACGGCTGCGAGAGCGACGTGGCTGAAATCATAGAATAATTTGTATAAAATAATCAATTGGAATAATTTGTTAGGAGTCAGAACTTACCGATCTTGAACGCGAATATCTCGGAGATCTGGAGCGTCTTCTTGGAGAGCGTGATCTGAAAATCAGAATTTAATAAAAATGTTTTATAACTTTCAGCAAACAAGAAGAAACCGAGAGAAAGAAGCAGAAAGTGAGGAGAAACTACTAGGTTCATCAATTCAAAGTGTTGTGATGTGCAGCTTTTTTTATTTGGAACTTTGTCGAATTCAATGATAAAACAAAGAGAATTTGAAGAATGCCATCATATTTCGGGCACTTACAAATCGACATTTTCAGCTTTTCTCTCTGCCGCCGCTGGTTTTCATTCAGCTGTCACAGCAACATCATTAAAACTCTGCTTGCACTTTTCAGCAATTCCGCCGCCTTAAGTCCCACTCAGCTTTTTCAGCAGCATCAGCAGCAGTATAAAGATCAGCAGCTCAGCTTAGTTCAGCAACCTCTGCCTCTGCTGCTGCTCTATAATAAATACAAAAAGAGCAATAGTGGTTCGCGCCGGCTTTCAGATAAAGTTTGATAGATTTCTTCGAAATCACTCACCTTCCACGTCTTCCACCACCGCCACCACCGCGTCCTCCTCTCTCATCGGATGGACGATCGTATTTTGCAAGTGTCACTCGGAGCTCGCGTCCATCCACGTTTTTTCCATCTGTACGGTCCATCGCATGTTCAGCGTCACGGCGTCTGAAAATCAGAATCTCTTATTTATCCTGCTATCGGGAATAAATTTCTTTTAAAGCTTCAATGCAAATCAAGTTCAACTTACTCGTAGAAACGAACGAATCCGAATCCTTTCGATTGGCGTGAGTACTTGTCTCTTGGAATATGAACATCTCCGATGTCTCCGTACCGTTCGAACACTCGTCGTAAATCGTTTGGTGTCGTCTGATACGACAAGTTGTCGATCTTCAGTGACGTCAATCCGCCGATATCCGGAGCAGCACGACGATCACCACCTCCACGACTCATTTCTGCAAAATGATTTATTACATAAATTAGGTTAAACGGGGAGAGAAGGAGGTCGAGAGAATCAAAGAGAGACAACGGAAGAAATCAGTTGTAAAACGAAGGAATGGTAATGTAAAGTTAGGCGGAATGAGAAGCTTTCAAAAGGTCAATGAAATGAGAATGAGAAGCATAAAGTGGTTCTTTTGAATCAACACGAATCCAACGGAGCGAAGTTGCATCATCACCGGCCTGAAGTTTCACATTCTTCAGAAGGCCTTTCGTATCATGGAAGTTAACAACAACAGTTTCCATCCATGCATTATCAGTGTTACGTGGATCATCTACATATCCTCTGTAACTTTCATCCTGATTACTAGATCCGATTCAACGATTAAGAACCTGTACAACTCTTTTCCACAATTCCAGAGCTCCTCCAAACTTTCTTTGTCAATTACTCCATGCATTGCCTCTTCTCCAAATTCTCTTTTGAGTGTTTGCGATACTTCTTCTCCAGCATCAACCATACCACCAGGAATAGCCCATTCTGAGTTATCACGACGTTGAATCGCAACAAACTCTAAATGACCATCGTCACTGATTCTAGATACTATCGGATCTGCTGCGTGATTAGGACCCCAACGTCCGAGTACTCCGCGACCAGCCAAACCTGTACGACCGATCGGATTTAATGGACATAATGTGGATTGATCAAACGCGTACTGACTAAAGAATCAAAATTTGATTAGTACTAGATTCTACGACGCACCATATGAAAGAAGCTCTATTGATTTTCCCATCAACTGCATTCCAAGAAGGTTGGAAACTTTTATCGGAAATATCTGGATCAGCCCAAGCTTGTCCTTTGAGTTTAGGATCTGTGTGCACTGGTGGCTTATATTCAGTCCATTCTCGGCTCCATTTCACAAACTCGTCAGGAACAAGAGTGCGATGGATTTTACTGCCAAGATATGGAACTTCTGAGAACGAAAGTTAAAATCGGAAAAGGCAATTCGATAGTAGCCTACCAACGTTTCTGCACTTTTGATGAACGAAATTCATGATTGGGCGACAGAGAAGATGATTCCAAATTGACATAGACTTCCCAATTTATCGATCGACAGGTCGAGTTCAACCGATAACAATCTAATGAATGAAGTATTATGTCTAACCAAAACTAAAAAATTCTCAAAACTGTATTTTGAATTTTCGAGAAAGAACCTAATAAATGTGAAATGAAGCAAACATCAAGAAAAAGGATAGCTTCGAGAGAAACCAGTAGAAAAATGGGTCAATGGTGTTTGAGGATAGAAGAAGTGTCGGCGCACCACTCAGTCAGAGGCAGCTGCGTCCAACTTGAGTTTGGATTGTCGTAGTGCCCGGTGTTTAGCAGAAAGTTCGGCCACGGCCACCAGACGTGGCGCGTGATGATGCAATGTGCATATTTTTTAGGATCCGATTTTTTAAGCTTATTTTTACTAATTCACGTGTATTATTCTGTTAAAAAACTTTATAGAATGTAAATAGATGAAAAAATGTGAATAAAAAAACCGGAGTTGGAATCGAATCGTTGTTTCCCTTTTTTTTCTTCATTTCTCATTACAAATTCAACTTTGTCGTTCCGTTATCTTTTTTCTTGAATAGAAACGTTTCTCCAATTAATTTCACTGAAATTAATTGTTTTTTACAGACAATAATGGTTCCAGAAAGTAATGAAAATCTTCCGACAAGCACAAGTGCGATAACCGAAGATGAACTTCTTCTCCACGATCAGCAGTTACTCGCCAAAAGGAAGTTGAGAATGAAACGAAAAAGATCGAAGCTCAACTAGCCAATATGAAGTCAGAGCATATTCGTGTGGCAGAGGAAGAGCGGCGGAAGACGTTAGGAGAGGAGACTAAGCATGCTCATTCGGTAAGCACAATATCATTAGAAATAGAAGCCTGCATCAATAATTTCCGAATTTCCAGCGTGCCGAGTACCAAGATCAACTCGCCAGAAAGAGAAACGAAGAAGAGCTCGCAATGAAAGCTCGTATGCAAAAGGAGAGTCTTCGCAAGCAAGAGGAATCCGTCAAAAAGCAGGAGCTTCTCAGAAAACAGACAATGAACATGAGTTGGCATTGAAACACAAATACGAGCTTGAGAAGATCGAGGCTGAAACAAAAGCAAGAGCAAAGGCAGCTCGTGAAAATCGAGGTGTTAATTTGGAGCAGATGAAATTGCATGAAGAAGAGAACCGAAAAACAGTCATTGAGAAGATCAAGACTAGCGGTGAACTTATCGGCTCCGGCATCAATCAATTTTTGAGTGATAAGACGAAAATCGCTGCTGCCGTCGGAGGATTGACCGCTTTGGCTGTCGGTTGGTACACCGCCAAGAGAGGTACTGGATTGACCGCTCGTTACATCGGAGCTCGCCTTGGAAAGTCAAGTTTGGTTAGAGAAACTTCTAGAATCACACCACTTGAAGTTGCTAAACATCCAATCAAGACGTTCCAAATGATGACTCGCCAGAAGGATCCACTTGCTGGAGTAATCTTGTCTCCAGCTCTTGAAAGGCGCCTTCGTTATATTGCTATCACCACTTCCAACACGAAGAGAAACAATGAACTCTTCAGAAACGTCATGTTCTACGGACCACCAGGAACCGGTCAAAAAAAGTGCGATAACCGAAGAAATTCGAAACTGGCGAAGGCAAACAATGTCGATAAGTCCCTAGAGGACATCTCAAAGACGGGAAAAACGGAGAAGAACATTCAAAAGAAGCTGTTTGGAGGACGAAGACGTGGAAATGGAAGACCAATTGGAATTCGACGACGATCTGGAAGCAGTGGAGGGTGGAAAGATCTCGATGATGTCAATAATGTCGGGATTACCAGCAGGGGAAACGGTGAGTTACTTTAATTTAATTTTATAGTTCGTTAATTTTGAAATTTTCAGATAACAGAGTCATCCGTGTAAACATCTCCAATCTTGCAACTCCTGTCATTTCGAGTGATTTAGAAGAGCTTCCAGAACTACAGATTAATCAGTTTCTGTTAATTTCAACGAACAAGGAAAATCTCATGGAACCGGCGACATCTCACTTCCGAAGCGTGATGCAGAAAACTTTTTCGGGAGTTTAATGGAGTCGCACTCGATTCAAAGATGAATCATCGATGGCAACAGTATGGCTGGACGTGTCGATTTCGGAACCAGACGAAACGTTCCTGTTTATTCCGGGCGTAGTTTCCAATCAGGTCCAAGACGATTCAACAAGAAGCCAGAAGAAATCCTTCGCGATGGAGTTCACGAAGGAGATGTCAAGAAAGGAGGATTCCAGAAAGGTCCAGCCAGTTCTTCTTCAAAAAGACACTCACGAACTTCGTTGCCTTCGAGAATATTTGATGCTAGCACTAGAAGCTATCATGCACAATCATCGAGAAATGATGGTGAATTATGTGAAGACTGTTCGTGAGCAACCAAGACAAATACCACAGTCGTCTATTGATAGTGCAATGGTACGTAAAAATAATTCATCTGAATGACTAACAAATTCAAAAATTATTTGAAGAAAATTCAATATTTTTAAAAGTTTATAGGAAAGAGCCAACACCCGAACCATTGATGCCTCCGCTCAAATGACATTAGCCGTTGACGAATCAATCGCTCGAGAAGAAATCCGGTCGGAAAACCGACAAAAACTCAAAAAATCGATTGAAACGGAGACATTATTGATGAGAATGATGTTTGAAATGGAAGATATTCGTGAAGCTAAAGTTGCAGATTTAGTCGCTCTGTGGAGGTATTTTATATTGTCTCATCAATAATTTCATTGATTTTCTCTCAGAAGTCATCAACGACCACCTGCTGCTGCTGCAAAACCTCCGGTCAAGAGTCGTTCCCGTGGAGAGGCGTTCCCGTAGGTAAGCATAAATGATATTGATATAATAATTTTTAAAAAAAATTATTTCTCTCCATTTTAATAAAAATGCTCTTTTTAAATTTATTCTCTTTTGATCGGTGAAAAAATTTAACCTGAGGAAAACAAAAATTATTGGGTACATTTCACTGAGGATTCACTAAACACATTTTTCATGCGGAAACAACCTCGCCTCTATTTATTGATAACAAACTGCCATGTTAGATGGGAATTGAAGAATCCCACTTCTTTTCCCTTAATTTTCATATGAATATACCATTTCGCAAGACTCCGTCCAATCCAACGACTGACAACTCCCGGGTCTCACCACCTGCACTGTTTCTCACGAGAAAGACACGCTCTTCTTCCCCTTTCCTGCGGTCCCCTCTTCGTGAATTAGATAAACAACAACATTTATAGGAGGATAACAAAATGAAAAGGAATAACAAGAGTGTTTGAGAAAATGAAATTTACATTGAAAAAATAACGAAAATTGATAATATTCCCTTCGGACTATGATGACATTCCCTCTGGACTATGATAAAATTCCCTATGGACTATAATTAAAATTCCCTCTAGACAGTGATAAAATTTTCTCAGGACTATGATATTGAGTAAAGGAAGTGAATCGGCCTATTAATAGGTATTGTTAAGATCCATTTTTTAGTTTGTAATTCTTTACTTTTCACATCGTTTCTACCACTAAATTCTAGTTACCGAAATTGAAGGTTAAATTTCTCAAAGAACAGAACACGATATTATGCGTAAAACCGATGTGAAAAGTAATATGATAATGTCCTAGCTCCCAACAAAGCATATCTTCACTACTCAATGTTTACATTTGTTTCGTTGCATAGTTAAACCTCTCCTGAATGGATTTCGATCAAATTTCGATAGATCAATAGGAATTTTAATGAATAACAACATTAGAAAAAACAAAAGAAGAACACGAACCCAGTCACGTTTAAAAAGCAGCGTCACGTCGTCATCATAGCCATGATGACCTGAACTATTTTTTGAATAGAGGAAGGCTTTATCAATAAGAGGGCTAGTATTTTTTTTTGTTTTCCTTATACGTAAATACTCTCAAACAGTTGCCTGCAGCTCTATATTTCAACAAGAAGTTGAAGGACACTACGATTGGAAGCACAACTCGATTAGAGGGCTCCGTGACATTTCGAAACCGTTTAAAATTAGTCTCGAAATTTTCAAATTTTAAGACTCTATTTTAATCGATTTTCTGAAAAATTAGAACAAAATAAAAGTTGGAACTTATTTGGAAAAAAAAATTTCCGGAAAATTTTGGGTTTTGGTCACTTCTTTTTCTAAACAGAATGTTGAACTTTTATTGTGTTACAATTTTTCAAGAATTCGATTAGAATCGAGTCAAATTTTTTAAATTTTCTGGCCTAATTTTCAACGATATCGAAATGTTGCGGAGCTTAGAAGGTTAACTCTATTTTTTCAAGGAAGTCTCAGCGCGCATCACTATTAGAGGGGAGCTTCAACTAAAGTGGCACCTAAATTAGAGTATTTAGCAAAACGTTTTAATTTTTTTCGTTATTTAGGTTGTTTCGCAAAGCGCTCGAAATGCGATCCAAATTGACTTGCAGTTCTTCTTTCCGCTTTGCTTTTTGAGCTGCATTCTGCAAAAATTTAACGTTTACGTTAGAATACTGTTGGATTATAACCACCATTTTAGAGCACAAAACAGTTCCTGTATGGCTTCGGCTCAATACACAGTCCCGTAGATAGCCGCTGAAATTACTACATGTTTTTCATAGTTCAATATCAGAAATACCATTTTTGAATAATTTTGGTTCTACTAAAACTCCAGAGAGCATTAGCTTGGCTTTTAAGTTTCTTGAAATTGTTGTATCGAGTTACCTCATCGTCACCCAGTTGACTGTATCTTCTTTAAAAAAATTAGTTACATACAAATGTTTCATATTTATGTTTACCTATTGTCTAGCAATCTCAATTGCTCCAGACAAAATGAAGAATTTGCAGAGCCTTTTGGAAGTCCTGCTGATTGCAGCACGAAATCTAAAATCTCATTTTTTACCGAACAAATGTCATCTACTGAAACCTTTCAAAAATTGCTCAATTTCCATAGGCATCTGCAAATATTGAGAGTTTGGAGCATTTGGGTAACTCAGGGTGAAGTATGAGATGTCTTGCGGATTTTTAGTAAGCTGTAAATTTCAATTCTATGACGTTACACTGATGCGCGAACCTGTACTAGAACATGTTGAATGATACAACAGAGCTTGTTAGTGACTTTTTTAGGGAGTCTTGTCAAATCACCTAGTGAAATCGTTTCCGTTCTCTGTAAATGGATTGTTTTGGTGTTGTCAACTAACATTTTAAATATACCCAAAGTTCTCCATTTCCACTAAACCTGTCTTCGAAACTTAAATCAAACTCCACAGCCATACCCATCCTATTAGTAAGATCATCTTCTTCTTCAATAATCAAATCGTGATCTTCACGTGCTGACATATTATGCTAAATAAAAAATAGTATTTTTTTAATAGATAATTTTCAAATACCAAGAACACCATCGCTGCTTCTTCTTCGTTTGACGCTTTCAACAACAGCTTACCCTTCAATAGTTTCTCAGCCTCCTGAAATTGAAAATATAACAATACATTAGAAAAGAAACTAACTGATAATTCATGTTCATATGTCGGTTTCTCGCTATGTTTAATAAGCGTTTCATTCAATTTTTGATAAGTAATTGATCCCCTACGCGCCATATGTATGAGCTCGTCTGAAAGTACTTCTCAAAACTGATTGATAAATTAATAAATTATATTACTTTGGAGAGGAACTGAAATATTTTTTTTTATTTCAGGCTTCGGAAACGCCACTTCATCCAGTGGATCAGTGAGATCAAGAACGACGAGATCATCGATGTTGTTTGAAGCGGAACTTGTGGAAGGAACATCGACTTTTTTTGGAAACCCATCTGAGGGCTCGCTCATTGAAGCGTTTTGTTCGAGAAAAGTCGAATGGAGGATTGACTGGCTTGTGGAATCGATATCTTCATAATACTGTGATTCTGAAGCTGGATGCTGAAACCACGAATCGAAGTCATCATAGTTTTGGGAATGAAGCGGCTCTGGAATGTTGAAATCTCCCGAACTTGATTCCCAATTGCTCATTCGTGGATCCAACACATCTTTCGGCTTTCTCTTTCTTGAAGGCACATTATAAGGTGTATGCCGCGGTGCCGTTGGTGGATTCAATGTCGAATCGGTTCTCGGTTTAAAAGAGTGCTTGTTTGTTGAATCGAATCCAATTCTGGAGAGTGTCACTGGTCGTGCTGGAGCTCTATTTGTTGTCCTGGCACGATGAACGAAGGATTCACTTGGAAAGTCTGTAAGGCATATTTTTTTCATGTTTTTGTGAAGTGCTTCTTCCGTGTAGCATGTATTTGTTATCGTCCGTCCATTTCAGAGCGTAAAATGTCCGTCCAAAAGTTTACCTGTAATTTGGACTACTCCTTCCTTAGTAGAATCATTCGATAGAGAGCGCGTATTGTCTAGTTTATCTTCGTGAACAGAAAAATTGAATGGAGCTTTCTTTTTGTCATCCATTCTTCAAATTTTTATTAGAAATCATTATCAAATTGTTTCCACATATCAGGTTCAAATACCTTCAAAACAAACATTTGATTAAGTCTCTTCGCATATAAAAAAATTTTTTCATTATAACTTGTAATAGACAG
Organism: Caenorhabditis brenneri; assembly: GCA_000143925.2. Classification (NCBI taxonomy): domain Eukaryota; kingdom Metazoa; phylum Nematoda; class Chromadorea; order Rhabditida; family Rhabditidae; genus Caenorhabditis; species Caenorhabditis brenneri. Next base: position 41,536 of record GL380274.1, on the reverse strand, counting down.
AAAAAATCTTAAGAAAAACTTGTTACAGCGAACGTTCGCATTTTAAAAGTAACAGTTAAGAAATTCGCAGTGAGGGAATTGGCCTCTAGGAGAATGACGTTGTTGGCTTCTCCAACTTTTTCGAAAAAATGATGATTGTTGCCACGAACATCAGATAAAAGCTTTTGCTCTTCTGGCTCCAAAAACGACTTCATTTCCGCCTCGAATAAGTTCAATGGATTTTGGCATTCCCATGGCCGCATGGCGAAGTAGATTTTTCCATTTGTCTCGAAAAAAAAAATGACTTCTCCTAAGTGAGTAGCTGCATGCGTCACAGAAATACCCTGATGCGCAATAGTGGTGGAACTTCTGTCCCATATCACCGAACAAAACTTCTTTCCCCGAACGGAAGCTCTTGAGCTGCAATTTAATATTAGGTATCGGTGTCAAAGTAATACTTCTTACAAGAACCGGGTGCTTTCATTCTGTTTCAACTTTGAGAATAGCTGTGGATACGTTTCCTTCACTAAATTCTTGGG
>GL380274.1:0-29296 GCA_000143925.2 Caenorhabditis brenneri | reverse complement strand
AGCTTCAGCAGTAGCATGTGTTCCACTAATATCGATTTCTTTGAGATTCGGACAACATGTTGCAATCACTTTTAGAGCACGTCTATCATCAAGAAGATGAACAATGCCTGACATATCCAATGAGCGAAGATGGACACCAGCACGAGTGAGAATAGCCTGAAGAAACAGTGAAATGAATCATTGCATAAGTTTTCGAATTAAAATTTACCTTGAGATGATTCGTTCTCATCGGCCTTTGCTTACTGAATACCGTTTCTCTTGCTAATACTAACCGATTAACCAACTCCCATGATTTGATTGATTCTTCCATGAACTTCTTATTGACTCTTTCTAATCGAATTGTCTCATGAATTGGTAGGAATGATATAACCCTCTTCAAAACTTTTTCAGGTATTCCACCAAGATTGAACATTTGCTCTGATCCTGAGGCGAGTGATTGAGTGGACGAAGCTCTAGATAGTGGTGTATCTTCACGGCTTCCAACGTCATCACTGAGAACAAGACCTTTTCCACCTCGTTTTTTCGAAACATACTGGAAAAATATTTGTTTATGTTTCAATTTATGTTTACGCTTCTTACCGCGGAGACAACCATAATTTGTTCATAGAATTTCAGCTCTTCCGGACTTGCATTCTTGGCTCGTTCAGCATGCTCAGCTTTTCTTAAAAAAAACAAAATTGTCAATTTTTGTTTAAGAATTTGTGCTCACTTGAATGTAATAGTCGCTGTTCCACAATTCCTCGAATGCTTTGGAAGTGTTCCAAAAACAGAAGTTTTCTTCTCTTCGCGAGGTAAAATACAACTGGTTATCTGAAATTTGAAACGAATAACTTTCATTTCTGAAATTCTGAATTTCTTACTTTTCCATATTGGGAGAAAAACGACTGAAGTTGTGATTGGGTAACTCGAGAACTGATGTTTGAAACCACGATCTTTCGATCGTCTCTAGACGTGTGTTGGAAGGCGATTGAAGCATCAAAGTCTAAATAGTTTTCAATAATTTAAAGTTTGCTTCTTCAGAACTACTTACCATCAGTCTCTCCTCCATCGAAAGCTTCTCCATCGGCAAGTAACATGGGTAAAAGCCGACGATATTTCATGAATTCAGCAGCAGAGTGCGACCATGTACGCCTGGAATAGATGTGGAGTTTGAAACTTTTTTTCAAAATTACCTCAGTTTTCCAATACTGAAAAATCGGGCTCTGGTGACAAATGACTGAAAAGCTTCGGTCATATCATGAAGACCTCGACTTTCAAGATTTTGTCCATGAAGACGACGAAGTGCTTTGAACATGCTCTGAAAGTTTTCAATATTGACCAGAAAATCGAAGAAAAACCATATGATTTGGCAACTACTGTTCCCCCTCTTATGTGTCTAAAAGGTTTTCTTATCACATTAACAATTTTTCTCCAGTAGGCAAAAAACCGACTTTCGTTCTCTCACCTGTTGTGATTGCGCATTCGGGGCACTTCCTAGGTTTGACCTGAAGCTTCGATTGAAATCCATTTTTTAGGTTTAATCCGTTTCTGAAAGTTTAATATGCAATGAATTTTGATCGATTTTGCATTGGGTTGCCCTCGGTCGTTGTTCGGAGGAGGAATGGCGCATGTTTACTAGTGAGTCGGGTGAGAGATTATTCTGAGAACGGAGACACAGAACTATGTCGGCAGAAAATGTATGAGGTCATGGCACGAGATAAATTGAGTTGAAAGTTAAAAAATTCAACAAAAAGATACTGGTTCTATTTCAGAGCTAAATAATTGATTATTAGAAACTTCTTTTCTAAAACAGTTTCTCTCGCTAAGTTTTGCAGAATGGTCACAAGTGGTTTTTTTCATGATTTTTCCATAATAGGAAAACGAAACTCTATTGAAAATTGATGTTATACAATGAACCGATTTGAATACAAAAATATAATAAAGTCTTCTGCAGAATTCTGAGACAAAATGAAAAGCATAGATTAACGATTTTCAGACGAAAACAGAAAAATAGGAAAAAGCTGTACTCCACGCGGCGTCCTTGCCAAAATGCATGCGGCGACTTGCGTTACGAAGCCGCGCCCACTTTTATTATTTTCGAACTTAAAAAATGTAGAAAAAGTTTAGAAATACCGTGTTTTTAATTTCTCAACTTCATTTCTCGCCTTTCGTATTCTTCTGAAATTTTTTAAAATAAATATTTTGCAGGATGGATCAGCTCGAGCACCTTTCACTTGTGAGCAAAGTCCTGGGCGAATTGGAAAATCATTTCGGGGTGGCTGACAAGGATGTTGCTGAATTTGTCATACAAATGGCTCAAGCAAACCCAACTTTCGAAAGATTCAAGAAGGAGCTTGATAATCAAGGATTGGCAGATCAGGTATTTTTTTCAATCATGTGATCCAACTAATTTGTTTTTGTTTCGAAAATGAAAAATACTCGCTAATATGATATCTTATATCGTTTCTCGCAAAATGAACACGTAAATTGCAGTTTGATGACGCACTCACGGGCACAATTCTCCGAATAGTTCAACAAATGTCAAGTTCAAAAAAGAAAAGTAAGAAAAATGAAGACTCCAAAGAGGACCTAAAGGAGTCCCATAAAATCACACTCATCTCTGATGCAAAAGAAGAAATCAAAGCCAGATTACCGGCGTTGGCTATGGCAAATACAGCCATGGAAAAAGAAGACGATGGGAATGATTGGATGGCACAGTTAGAAAAGTTAGAAGGCAAATATGAAGAAGAGGTATGATTTTATTTGCAAAAACTTGAATTGTAATCTTATTTTAGAAAAGTCGTGAATCAGAAACATCGAAAAGAAATCGTTCAAGGAGTCGATCCAGAAGCCGTGATCGGAAGCGAAAGAGAAGTCGCAGTCGTGATCGAGAACATCGAAGACGTAGTAGAAGTCGAGATGATAGAAGAGATCGAGATCGAAGAGACCGTGACAGAGATCGTGACAGAGACCGCAGGGGTGGCGACGGAGATCGTGATGACCGAAGAAGAAATGACAGAGATCGGGATAGACGGCGTGACGATGAAAGAAGACCTGAAGCCGCAGAAGTCGGAAAGATTTATGATGGTCGTGTAAACAGTATTCAATCGTTCGGAGCCTTCATCACTTTGGATGGTTTCCGACAAAAGCAAGAAGGACTGTGTCACATTTCTCAGCTTTGTAAAGAACGTGTTCAAGCTGTGGCAGATGTACTGAAAAGAGGTCAGAACGTCAAAGTCAAAGTTCAAAAAATAGAGAATGGAAAGATGTCTTTGACTATGAAAGAAGTTGACCAGAATACTGGCGAAGATTTGAACCCACGTGAAGCCGACTTAGATCCAGATGCAGTTGGAGTGAGACAACGTACACCACCAGCATCTACATCGTCCTGGATGAATCCAGAAGCGAGTGGATCTGGACCCGGTCCATCAACTTCAAGTGGAAAAACTAGAGTGAGGATTTCCACTCCAGAAAGATGGGAACTTCGTCAAATGCAAGGAGCTGGAGTTCTAACAGCAACTGATATGCCAGATTTCGATGAGGAAATGGGAGTGCTGAAAAACTTCGATGGTAAGATTTTTCTTCTTTTTTTTTTAATAACAAATCGCAAAATGTTCCTAATCATAATTTTATGTTTCAGATGAAAGTGACGGAGAAGATATCGAAATTGAACTCGTTGAAGAAGAACCTGACTTCTTACGTGGATACGGAAAAGGTGGAGCTGAAATCGAGCCGGTCAAAGTTGTCAAAAATCCAGATGGATCGTTGGCTCAGGCAGCACTTATGCAAGGAGCTCTCTCCAAAGAACGAAAAGAAACCAAAATTCAAGCACAGAGAGAACGAGACTTGGAATCTCAAAAAGGATTCAGTTCGAATGCTCGTATTCTGGATCCAATGTCAGGAAATCAGTCGACTGCATGGAGTGCTGATGAATCAAAAGATCGAAATAACAGAATGAAAGAGATGCCAGAATGGCTGAAACATGTGACAGCTGGTGGCAAGGCTACATACGGAAAGAGGACAAATCTGAGTATGATTGAACAACGAGAGAGTCTACCGATCTTTGCACTGAAAAAGAAATTGATTGAAGCTATCATTGATAATCAAATTCTTGTCGTCGTCGGAGAAACTGGATCAGGAAAGACCACTCAAATGACACAATATGCTATAGAAGCTGGACTAGGGAGACGTGGAAAGATCGGATGTACGCAACCACGTCGTGTCGCTGCAATGTCCGTTGCGAAACGTGTAGCAGAAGAATACGGTTGCAAACTGGGAACTGATGTCGGATATACTATTCGTTTCGAGGATTGCACCAGTCAAGATACTATAATCAAATATATGACTGACGGAATGCTTCTTAGAGAATGTCTTATTGATCCTGATCTCTCTGGATATTCATTGATTATGCTTGACGAGGCTCACGAACGGACAATTCATACTGACGTCCTGTTTGGTCTGTTGAAAGCAGCTGCAAGGAAACGGCCGGAGCTTAAACTTATCATCACCAGTGCTACATTGGATTCCGTGAAGTTCTCTGAGTATTTCTTGGAAGCCCCGATTTTCACCATTCCTGGAAGAACTTTCCCTGTAGAAATTTTGTACACAAGAGAACCCGAGTCGGATTATTTGGAAGCCGCTCATATTACCGTCATGCAAATTCATTTGACTGAACCACCTGGCGATATTCTAGTGTTTTTGACTGGACAAGAAGAAATTGATACATCATGTGAAGTTTTATATGAACGTATGAAATCCATGGGTCCAGATGTTCCTGAACTCATCATCCTCCCTGTTTACGGAGCTCTTCCTAGTGAGATGCAGACAAGAATCTTTGAGCCAGCACCAGCCGGAAAAAGAAAAGTTGTCATCGCTACGAACATTGCTGAAACATCACTCACCATCGATGGAATCTTCTATGTCGTAGATCCAGGATTCGTGAAGCAGAAAATCTACAATCCAAAAAGTGGAATGGATTCTTTGGTTGTCACACCAATTTCTCAAGCTGCTGCAAAACAAAGATCTGGACGTGCCGGACGTACTGGACCTGGAAAGTGCTACCGTCTCTACACAGAACGAGCGTTCCGTGATGAAATGCTGCCAACTCCTGTACCAGAAATTCAGAGAACTAATTTGGCATCAACACTTCTTCAACTTAAAGCTATGGGAATCAACAATCTGATAGATTTTGATTTCATGGATGCTCCGCCTCTCGATTCTATGATTACCGCTCTCAATACTCTTCATACGCTCTCCGCGTTAGATGGTGATGGTCTTCTGACAAAATTGGGACGTCGAATGGCAGAGTTTCCTCTAGAGCCATCTCTAGCCAAATTGCTCATTATGTCTGTCGATTTGGGGTGTTCAGAAGAAGTGCTCACAATTGTTGCAATGCTCAATGTGCAGAATATTTTCTACCGACCTAAAGAAAAACAAGATCATGCTGATCAAAAGAAAGCCAAGTTTCACCAACCAGAAGGAGATCATCTTACTCTTCTTGCCGTTTACAACTCGTGGAAGAATCATCATTTCTCACAACCGTGGTGTTTCGAAAACTTCATTCAAGTGAGAAGCATGAAAAGAGCTCAAGACATTCGAAAGCAGTTGCTCGGAATTATGGATCGTCACAAGCTTTTAATGAAGAGTTGCGGACGAGATGTATCTAGAGTTCAAAAAGCGATTTGCTCAGGATTCTTCAGAAATGCAGCGAAACGTGATCCACAAGAAGGATACAGAACATTGACAGATGGACAGAATGTATACATTCATCCGTCATCAGCATGTTTCCAACATCAACCGGAATGGGTTGTGTATCACGAACTGGTTATGACAACAAAGGAATATATGAGAGAGGTATGATTTTGAAAAAGTAACTACGAGATTGCAACCTTCTCAACCATTTTCAAAAGTATATCAACTAACTTTCAGGTCACTGCTATTGATCCAAAATGGCTTGTCGAATTCGCTCCTTCCTTTTTCAAAATCGGAGACTCTACCAAGTTGTCGACATTCAAAAGAAACCAGAAGATCGATCCGCTGTTCGACAAGTATGCAGATCCAAATGCCTGGCGTATTACGCGTGTCAAGAAGAGGATATACAATCCGAACAAATAATCAATTTTTGTCATTTACTTTTTCACCTCATCTTAATTTATTCTCCCTGTTTTACTTCTTATCTCTTCTATATACTAAAGGAATAGCTCTGTGTGTCTGTGTGTGTGTCCAGCACTTATCACTGAATAACTTTTGAACCCCTCGACCGTTTCCTATCATATTTGGCATGTAGTCATGGCTCACCGAGCGCTTCAATTCTATAAAGTTTGGAGCACGGGTTACTGTAGGATTACGGTAGCTACAGTAACCCGATAACTCAGCGATAGCTAAAAAACGGGTTCGAAGTGCTCAGAATTGTTCCATTTTTCGCATGTACTACCTAAGGGACCCCAATAGTACAACATCAAAAAATGGTGGAGATTACTGTAGGATTACGGTAGTTATGGTACTCCGAAAACTCAACTGGCAAGCTCTGGATGGATAACCTTCCAGAACATTCTCCTTCTTTCCAGAAACTTCCAGATACTTCTGAAAATTTCCAGAGCTTCCAGAAACTTCTAGAATGTTCCAGAAACTTTTAGAAACTTCCAGAAACTTCTAGGAACTTCCTGCATTTTCAGAAACTTCTAGAAACTTCCAGAAACGCCAAAACATTTGATTATTTTGGCGGAAATTCGAATTTTCAAAATTTTGGGAGGGAATTCAAACTTTCTTTTTTTTTGGCGAGAATTCAAAGTTTTGAAATGTTTGGCCGGAATTCAAAATTTCGAAATTTTTGGCATTTCCAAAGAAGGCTTAGGTGCATCACGGCCCAACGAATAAAAATGGGTTGAGCATTGCATAGTAACCCCCCATTGAGGAGCGCAGCGACGAACAAAAAGGAGGTGAGCCGCCTTAGGCGGCGCCACCGACTGGTTCTTCTTCTATTTTTTGAAGAATTGTCTGTAGATTACGAGTACACCTTTTTGTTATAAATAACCTCATTTATCATAAGCTTATAGTTTTTACACAGGAAGAGTTCCGCAAATAGCTCCGAAGTTCCAGAAGGCGACGTTTTCTGGATCATTCGGGGCCTTTTCCATATTGCAGTAGATATCGTTGAGCTTGAGGTTACGTGCTTCTTTTCCGCTTGGATCCCATGTGAATTGGATGCATTCTTCGATATCACTGAAATATCAAATCGTGGAGCAGACAAACAAGTCAAACATACTAAGTCCAATTGTTGGCGGATGGTTCTTTATCAGCCCAAATAGTCCATGCAAATGCTGGTGAAGTATTCTTTTGAGTCAAGACGAATGCCTTTGTTGGACCACATGCTTCACTATCCAAAACAGCTGAATCTTTGGAAACACAGGCTGGAATACGTTTTCCATCAACAGCAACAGCTCCAGATGGCCATCCGAATTCGAGAATTTTCGCTCTCAGTTCATTTCCAAAATGTGCTTGCTCGGCCATGCCTCCAATCATAGTGAGCTCTCCTCCATTGGCTTTGCAGAGAGCATTAGCATCGTTGACCTTGATTGGATCTTTCTGATAGACTCCCTTCATGCACCAAAGTCCTGTGAAATCATTATCAGCAGCTGGTTGACGTGTGAATCCGGTGAATCCGGTTGGACATTGTGGTGCTCGAGTTGTAGGTGCTACTGTAGTGGTAGTGGTTGGAGTGGTTGGCGCAGCTGTGGATGTTGTTTCGACTGGCTTCTTGGTTGTACAGTCTTCTGAATGTCCTCCATGGTAGGAGGATGGAGGACGGTAACCGCCACCGTATCCTGGATAATTCAAATGAAATTGACTGTTCAAAGTGAAAACTATAATTATTTTAACATAGAGAGAATAATGTTTTTCAGAAACCTAATGTTCAAAGTAATCAAAATTCTTAGGCCTGGGGTGTTTAGGGTTTTCCGGTACAATTTAAAGGAATATATAAGGGAGCAGAAAATTAAAAACGAAAAATTGGGTGTATAAAATCCTTTTTTTTCAGATCGGATATTTTTGGATATACTATTCATCTGCTCTTAAAACTCGGAGAAGTCTTTTGGCAAGATGTTCTCTTGATTAAGAGAATCTAAACCAATCAATACATCGCCTTCATTTATCTTTTCCCCCCACTTACCTGGTCTGAAAATGGCCTCTACTGATGAGAGAGCCACGACAAGTCCGAATGCGATAAGAATGGAGGAGCGCATGCTTCTGGAGTATACCCAAATTTCCGGAAACGAGGTGCTTAAATACAAATACAGTTCCAGGCGTTGTGGGTTATGAAAAACGTTGCGAAAACTATAGTTTATCGTCCCGAAACACTAAATTTGCGGGGGATTTTTAGTGTTTATTGTCACAACCTCAGCTTCCAAAAGTTTGCAATTCTTGCTGCAAATCGAATCGGATGTTTCTTCAAAACAAAGAAAGATCAGAAGATGGCTCTAGGTTATTTTTTGTTGTTGAAAACTTTGACTTTTGGGGTAAAACACAAGTTCATTATATTTAAACTTGAGAAACAACAACAAATGCGGTAATAACAAAGTATTTAAATGTAATATACAACTGTCGAGTATGATTATTCAGATCACTCGTTCGTAGATTCTAGTGCTTGTGACATCATTCACCAAATCGTGATAGACGATGTGAAGTTTTCCATCCAAAAAGAACTGGAAATACTTTTTGGTGATGCTTTCGTCCGTTCTGTTTTTGAATTCAATAACCAAATGATTGTTGACAAAGCTGAACGTCTCCGTATGATCTCTGTACTTCTTTGGCTTTCCCAATTGAACGGTTGTTTCCTTCACCACATCTTTCATCTCATCTGTGTTCACAATCAACTTATACGTGAACTGATTCGAGTCCAACGAATACAACAATTGACCAGACAACCAGTGGCTTCTTTTGATTGGATCGCCTTCGTTCACGTAATGTTTGTATTCTGAAGATGGCTTCCATATTCCTGCGATCTCTTTTTCGATTGGTGTGATCTTCTATAAGATTTCAATTTCAATTGCTTTTCTGTTCAGTTTTCAAGTTTACCTTGTTCAGCTCTTCCTCTTCTTTCTTGGCGAACGCGTTGATTTCTCTCTTCATTGCACGAATTTCTTTGATAACCTGTTCATTGAAAGTATCGTAAGTCTCTTGCTTCTTTTTGATCTCTTCCAGTTCTTCTGTGACTTTAGTGTGCTCCATTTTGCTTTTTTTCTGATTGTTAATATCGTCGTTTTTCGCCTGGAAGCACAAAACATGTTATCTCAGAGCTTGTTATAGAGCTGGAGTTCCAAGATTAAGCTCACCATCTTAACCTCTGCCAACTCTTCCGATAACTTCTGAATTGATTCTGAAAACTGGTCCTGTTGAATCTGAAGTGATTGAAGCTGATCGTTTTGATTATTCTGTTCTTCTTTGATTGTTTCTCGAAACCCATAAAATTCTTGAGTCAAGTTTGACTGAAATCGATCAGATTCATTTTCCTTGGTTGTCATTTTCTTTTGAATTTCAGTGATTTCCGAGAATGCATTTTTGAAAGACTCTTGATGTGATTTCTGAACTGATATGATCTCGTTCTGCTTCTCTTCCAATGCCTGCAATCTTTTGGAGAAGTTTCGATTGTTGTTAGTGTCCGATATTGAAAACTGAAATTTTTTTCAATTGTTGAATCAGTTAAATATTAAGTTTACTTCTTTCAATTGCTGGTTTATTTCTCTTGCATCAATCTGAAGTCTCGCAAGTTTTGCTGTCAAATCTTGCTGGTTAAGGTTCATTCTTTCTGATTCGGCATGAATCACCGGAATTTCTTTTCGGTTCATTTTATTAGTTCTGCAAGGTTTTGCATGTGTATTAGCCTCGATTAACAAAATACTAGCGAATTCATTGTATCGGTCAGTAATGAAACAAGCGGATTCAAACAAAAATTATTTGCAGAGCAGATAGATATTTATTGCACAAATTGAGGGGAAACATGAAAACCTTTTATCAGGATTAGTCAATAGTAATTGAAGAAGTGTGAAGTAACAAAAGTTGTTTTAGGCTGCTCTATCGTAAACTCTCGTGCAAGATATCACTTGACGAGAATGTGTCAAATTATAAAACGCATTGAAAACAGTCTTGACGACCATTTGATTATCGCTTTTCAGAGTACGAGTGATCACAATATCGTCTATTTTCTCCGCGCCTTCTTTGCTCAAAACGGTCAGCAAGGTGTTGTCTTGGAATCTTGTTTCAGTTATCAAAGATGGATTTGCGATGAGTTCCGGCTCTGGTGGAATTTGGAGCCACGTCCCATCGCATTCGATGTCAAGATCCTTGAGATAATCGTCTTTATCCAATTTCTGGAAGTTGATGTAGTGATCGCAATCTTTTGTGGAAACAATTTTCCAAATTCCTGCAAATTTTTCGTGCAGAGATCTCGGCTTCGGTGGATCATACTGAAATTAATAATTTGTTAATTAAGAATTAAAAAATTCATTTTTTACGAGCGGTTCAGATACGGTTGATACTGCAGGCGATGCGGGTGGATCAGATACTTCGGTGGAAACAGGAGGTGCCGGAGTTGCTGGAGGTGCAGGAGATGTGGACAATGCAGATGGTGCTGGCGGCTCAGATACTTTAGAAGAAGCAGGAGGTACCGGAGTTGCTGGAGGTGCAGGAGATCTGGGCAATGCAGATGGTGCTGGCGGCTGCGATACTTTAGAAGGAGCAGGAGGTGCAGGAGGTGCTGGAGATGTGGACAGTTCAGATGATGCTGGCGGTTCGGATACTTGAGAAGCAGGTGGTGCAGGTGATCCAGGCGGTGCAGATTGTGCGGGCGGAGCTGCTTCCGGAACTGGTTTCTCGAGTTCAGTCTTGGACTCATTCTCTACAACGGGGTTCATTTGAACATCTTTCGCTTGTTTGTCTCTGCTCTGCTTGATAATCCGTGCGCGGAACTTTTCAAATGAATTCCTGTTGCCATCCGTATCAGCTTGTTGTTTTACTTTTAATTCTGAAATTTCCGTTCGGAGTGCCTCGATTTGATTACGGCTGTCATCGAGTTGTTTTTGGTGCTCAGCAAGTTGTACTTGGTTTTCGGAAAGTTTTTTCTGATTTTCGGCGAGCTGCTTCTGGTTCTCTTCAAGTTGCATCTTAACGGAGTCACAATTGGTGCATTGAACCTTCTGAAATGAAGATTTTACTACAAAATTTTAAATAATTTAAGAGCTGGCCTCATGAATCAGTGAACGCAAGACGGCGTTTTCACTTCGAAGTCTTTCTATTTCCCGAACTTCACGGCGTGGATCTTCTTCGTTGTTCATCATTCTAGAATCGAAATTTACTGATTTTTTAGTAGTGAAATACTCATTAGAAATGAAAGTAAACTTCAATAGAACTATCTGAATAAGGACATTGAAACAAACAAGAAAACGTGTCCGAAAATGTTTCAAAATTCAAATAAACTGACGCGTTCCTACAGAATCTGCAAAAATCGCTTCAAGACTCAACAGCAACAGAAGAATATGCACCTTTGAAGATACAGTGAATAATTTATTAATAAAACAATTTAGATCTAATTTTCATCACGAAGAATGGAACAAAAAAACCAGAGAGAGTAAATTCATAAATATTTCTATCTGAAAGAAATTTACACCCGAACAAAAAAACTGTTTAACTAAATAAATTCAAACTCCTTTACCGATTTCGGTTGAAGCTGAAGTAAAAGGCATAGTGTGATGAACCTGAAAAAACTGAGAAAACCATAGTTTATCCAATCCTATTTTGCATTCCAATACCTCTTTGTTATTGGCTTCGTCCAATTTCGGGTTTCCGGAAGTACAGCAGAAGCACTATACTGGTTTTGCATGAACAATGAAATTCGAAAAATTTCTTTCTCAGTAAACAATTCTGACTTGCTCAATTATCAAGTTTAAGATGTCATCATTCATGTTGTCAAACAACGCTCGATTTTCTGCGGGTGCAGTACTTATGGAGCGGAGTGTCGTTGTTCTTCTTTACTGCGTTTGCAAACGCGTTTGTACACTCATATTCTCGCTTGAATTTTTTTCTGAGCTTTCTAGTAACCCTTCCTGTCCAATGGATGTGGATTTTACTGTTTTTGTCAAATTATTCAAATGTGTATATCTGTCTTCGTTTTTTTTTCGTGTAGTATTGGAAACTTTTTTTTCACCAATTCTGCTCTCCATGTATACACACGCGTATATTACTCGAAATTTAGAATGTTAATATATTGTTTGCATGCAATAGACCCACAACATTTTTTTGTGTATATTCAACACAATGTAAGTGCGCCCCACTGTAAAAAACCAAACGCCGCTTGTTTCAAAGTTAATATCCAAAATTGATTTTTGTCTGTATTTTGAACGTGTTTTTCCCAGGAATAACCTGTTGGTTTTCTGTTTCAATGAACGATTTCTCGTAAATTCACTCGTAAATTTATTCATTTCAAAATACTAACGTTTATAGCATTAACTACTAGTACACAATGGACGATTTACAATTCGAAGAAACCGGACGTTTACCGATTCCCAATTCAATGCATCAACATCTTCGTATGATATTTATTACAAGAAACAATCTCATTATTGATTTTTTCAGAAATGAAGCTCGGTAAACCAACGGACATTCAAAAAACGCCTTCGCGAGGTGGTCTCGGGATGATTATCAACGAATCAAAGACACCTGGAGCTCGATCATTGCAGAGTTTGGCATCCGCTCGTAAAGCAACTACTTCCGTTGTAAAAAATACGCTTCCACTCAGCACGGAGTTTGAAATCTTCCAAGATGAAACAGACGAAGAGCCAGTTGAGGAACAGAAAAAGCAAGCGAAGAAGGTGAGTAGAAATATTCATAAATATTCGATTTCGGAGATTCTCTTACTAGTTTTGCGTATGAGTAATCAAATTCCCGAATGAAATTTCTAATTTATTGAAAATTCACCTCAAACAGAAAAACTGGGAACTCTTCTTCTTATAAAAATTGGGCATTGCCGAGAATGCAGCACCAGACTATCGGTGTAGTTCCAAAAATTCAAAAAAGCAATTTTTCAAATTTTTTTTATACGTGCTATAGTTAAACACTTTACCCTTCTCGAAAGCTTTGTTCCTTTTTTTTAAACATTCAACGAGCCACTTTACAGATCGAAAACTCACCATGCTCTCCAATTGATACTGTCAACAGATGTCTAAACTATGACTCTTTCGGAGCTGATATGGCCTATGATTTGCTCAATTATCCAGATCAAGATGTCATTCTTCACGAAGAAAAACCACTCGGCGACTATATCGATCCAAAAGGTTTCACAGATGAAGAAATGGCTTCGCTTGGTATTGAACCATGGGACGAGTATCCACCGATTGATCTGGCTTCTCGAAGATCAGATGATTTCAATGAGGTCATCCAACAAGATGACTTCTATCACGAGGCTGATGTTGTATTAGAAGAAGCTAGTGAATCTGAATATCCATATAGATGCCCAATTTCGCTCGAACCACCAATGGATCATGCTGCTCGTCAAGCACTAAGAGATCGTGTTGAGAAAAATGTTTATGGAAGATGACGAAGATATTCATAGTCTTATCGAAGAAGCAGCTAAGAATAATATGTGAAACTATCTCCCATTTCTTTTCTCCGGTGTATTAAAATTCCTAGCTGGTTTTCTTGTCAAGTGGACTATCCACTCATATTCTCACTGGTATTTCTTCGCGATCTTTCGAGTAACCCTTTCTGTAAAATAAAATTGTATTTCACTGTATTGAATTGAAACTTGCAACATTATTACAAACAATATTGAAGAAACTTATCGGCTCATCCATTCAGATCTTCGAACAAACTAATTCTTCCTATCTTCCAATACCATTGTCAAATCGTTCCCAGACGTTGACACACCGGTTCAACAAGTTTAGTTTAATCAGAGTCCACTTTTATTGTTCTTATTCCGAATGCTGGAAACCAATACGCTAGCTCATTATCTCAGCGATTTTCTGACGTCTCGATAAGATTTTAGAGCGTACATTGCAATAAATGAAACTAGTGGCAAAAAGTATAAATTTAGGCTTTTTTCAGCATAACGAATGTTCAATTGCCGTAAAATGTTTTCGTGTTTGTTGAACGCGCTCAGATTTAAATCTGAACTGAACCGAGTTGAATCAAAATCAAGCGTGCCCCTGAAGGCTGTTTGTGCTGTGTACTGTGTTAAAGGCTCAGAGCACGATTTGTATTTTTGACATATTTTTTTCCGCGAAACCTGTGAGCTTCCCGCGCAACCAACTTGCAGTGAAGTTTTTCAATCATTTATTGTATGCGAACACCTTCTGTTCTGTGCTGATATTCTCTATTCTTCTTTGTATTGCAATCTCGTCTTCAATTATCATCAAATGACTACTACTATCGATGATCCTGATATTGACTATGACACAAGCTTCGAAGTTATCGAAACAGAGGAAAAGTTCGACGTAATTGAAATGTTGGATGACAAGAATTCTGAGAATTTCCAGTTGATTTCCAAAAAAGGAGAAACAGAAAGAGAAGTGAATGTTGATGAAGTGAGTTTTTTGTTTTTCTCGTGTTTTCAGTTTGAAACTACGACTAATTTCAAAATAATTTTGATTTTTAGGACTCCATGCCAATCCTAAAATCTATCCTCGGAAAATGGAAACCTATTTCATCGGCTAATCTCGACGAATACGCCAAGTATATTGGCCTCAACGAAACTGAGACATCAATCTGGAAGAATGGAATTATGTTCTACGAATTGAAAGATGGATCTCTAGATTATCATATTATCATTCAATCCAAGATAGTCCAATCAGCCGGCTTCAAAATCAACGGACAATTGATTGATCAAAATGATAAATTTGTGTATCAAGTCGAGAACAACATTCTGAAAACCATATGCACCAATTTACTAGACGGAAAAGAATATTGGAGAATTGAACGATTTGTGAAGAACGGAGAATTGAATATTGTGAATGATCATGGAAATTTCAGATGTGAACGAAAGTTTCAACGAATTGTGTCCAAAAAGTCTTAGATTAACTAACTGTATTTCATTATTTCTCATGTTTTTTCTTGAACATTTCAATGAACTGTAACTAACTGGCTGAACGTTTTGCTATTTGAAATATAATAAATATTTTCAAACAAACAAACGCTTTTTACTATTAGTTGTCTCCTCTTTCTTGGATTTCAAAACCTCTTCAAAGAATAGCTTCAAAGAAGAGTCTTCAACGTTTCCATTTTGTCATTCTCTTCTCGGTTTGTATTGGAAATCAACCCTTGTTTGTTGAAAGACGTTCTCGAAGGTCGCACTACGCAACACACTAAATAAATAACCTTACATGGGAACTCTTGCCAGACTCCGCAATAAGTCTGATAGACATCAATCGATCTCTTCTTGAGATTCTGAGTTACCATGAACTCTGTTCCATTATCAATGTCATCAGATAGACGGTTATCTCAAAAAAGATTTAGATATCATATTCCCGGACCAATCGAACATTACACACCGTCTATTGGTTTTGTCTGACCCCGGGGTGGAGGCCCTTCAACATAATTATACGTGAAACAGCGAAGAAGATAAAGAGGGAGCAGGATGTGAGATTCTATTGGCAGATTAAACAAAGCTACGGGAGTAAAGTGACAGCGCTGGTTAGTCTCTAAAAACGGAACACCTTTTGTTCTACGAATTTATTGTCTCGGCGTTCTTCTCCTAGGAACATATTCACCTGTCAATATGGACTACACCTACGAATCAAAGATCAATGAAAGCTTCGAATATGTGGACGAATCGGAAGTTTCTTCTGGAGATGAGTCTTCTGAGTTATCTATGGTTCTGGAAGAAATGAAAAGACTTCGTATGGAGAACGCTGAGTTGAAGAATGACAACTCAGAAATCAAAGAAGCGTTGAGAAATATTCTAACACTCCAAATGACTATTCTAGAGCAGGGATCAAGATTTGATCTAGAAAGTATTGGAAACGCCATCAATTCCTTGAAATCTGACAACTGCGTTCTTCACGAGACGATCTACAGTACCCACCAAGAGATTCTCAATGTGAAGTACTTGCTTGTGAGTGTCTTTTCTTTGTTCGAAAAACGGTCTATGAGTTTTCCTGTAAACTGTGCTGTGTAATTTTCTGATTGCTTTTTATGTTCTTTTTCAGAAGAACAAGAGAAGAAGTGACCCATGTGAGAATCCAATCGAAACAGAAATCAATGGAGAGTGGAAACTTATCGAATCAAATAACGTGGATGATTTTCTCTATTCTCAAACCGACATATTTCCATTCGAAGCCAGCAGAATTCGTCACTCCAACGTTTGTTTTGAGTTTCAAAACAACCAAGTGAAGACGTGCAACTGGTTTTTACAATATTCAAATTTAGAAGTCCATTACTTCGGAATTCCGAACGAAGATGAAGTTTTATTCTTTGTGAAGGACAACAAGCTGATCAGTGTTCAAAAGTCTCGGGAAGCAAACGGAGAAGTATTCTCAACAATCAAAAGATTTATTGACAACGGAAAGTTGCACATCGTCTGGGAACGCAATGGATTCACTTGTGAGAGAGTTTACGAAAAGGTTTGTTTCCTTCTTGATACATTGTTCCAAACTGAGATAAGACCAAGTGTTGAGTCAACATCTCATGTGTCCAGACAACAGTTTTATCATGTTCCAATAATGAATATTATCAGTGAATGCAATATTCGTTAACCAATTCAGTCCTGAAACATAATATCGGTCTGTAACTGTCTGCTATCTCTTTCAAAGTTATTGATATTAGGAACATATATGATGGCACTTCATACAGCTTTGGTCCACAACTGAAAAGTTAAATGGAAGGATTTTTAAAAAGCATCGAAAAGTTAAGAAATCCAATTCATCACAGTTTTTATTTTCAGCTCGACAACTGGTCTTCTAACACTGATCCGTTCAAAGGCACTGATTCAATTGCTCCATAGCAGCTACGTTCATCTCTTCTCAAAACAATCGTTTCTTAATATTCTCCTTTCATCCAATCCCTTATTTATGGTTTATCGTGAGCTTCTAATAAATGTGTATATCCCTTTTCTCTTCTCGTTCTTCCTCTACGGACCAATCTCTATTTTCCAATTTGAACCTCTCACCCGTTGACCGCTGTGTTCCAAATTAATCCATCTCACATGCCAAACGGACGAATGTAGGTTGGTACCGTTGGACTAATAACCACCTTCTGATGAATATTCTGTGATATGAAGAGAAGTAGAGAAAAAGAACAGATGCCCGCCTTTTGCATACTCCACCCAATGCCCCGTTCTCTTTTCTTCAATGGTCCCTTCCTCTTTGCATCGATTGTAAGAACGAACGCCGCTCTCTTCGGTCATTGGTGTGTGTTGAATGACCTCTTTCTCGACCACACGAGAAGAACAGACGTTCATTATCCCGCCCGTTTGCTCGCAGATGGCTTTTTTGTATCTGATTTCTACAATGCCTAATGAATATGCGATGGTAGTCGCATAATAGGACAGAAGCCTCAATGAGGATAGCCATTTTTTGAGCACTCTCTGAGCGTGCTCCATTTTGTCTCGTCCAATTCCAGGATTGTCCTTTGTTGTGAACTAGTTTAGAATACATTATGTCACATTCTTTTCTCAACTACCGTACTCCTGATTTCTATCTTTTGCTCTCTCTAGCTCTCGAAAAATCTCGGTATTTCAGGAACTTGGTAAAACCCCTGCTTTTCTTCTTTCTTCTTCTCTGCTTCTGGAAATGGCGAGTCATAGTCGAACTGTCAGTGAATCGAGTTTTGAACTCGTGAAAAACGATGATGAGACTCATGAGTCGTTCATTCCAAAACAGGAAGAGAAGGAAGAGAATCATGATGTTCTCAGCCTCAACGATGACATCTCTTCTGAAGATGAGATGTCTGATGAGGAATCGTCCGAGGAAAAATCTTCTGCGGAAGAAGATTACACTTCTGAACGCTATTTGGTGGTTGAAAGTGGCGTTATTAAGATTGAAAACTGCGTTCAAGAAGGAGGAGTTGTGGGTCTTACTGTCGAAATTCCGGAGGAACCTGTGGTGGCCAATGAGCAAGCTGAGCAGCTTGTCACGCTTTCCGATGACAATGACGACAAGATCGAGACTAAGATAACGATGCTCAAACGGGCGAGAGAGTTTGACGAAAAAGAGGAGACATTGGAGTCGTTAACCAACCAGGATACTACAACTGAATATGGAAAATATGATTTCGTGATCCCGAAAGCACGCTTTGTTTCGAAAACAGTCGAGAAGAAAAAAGAGATCATTGCACCAATTGCTGTCGAAAAGGATCCACTTGGAGCTCTTGCAACTTCGGAGCCGAAAATTGAAAATGCCGAGGAAAACACTCAGGAGCATACAACGATTCGACCATCAATCGAGTCGATCCTGATGGATGAGATTTCCGCTCTTCGTTACGAAATGGACAAGTATGCGAGTGCTATAGAATCGCAAGAGGATGAGGTAGATCGCTTGAACCGTGTTTTAGCAATGTTGAAATGGTTTTTTTAGGTCTCTCGACTCACCAGGCAAGTGGATTTACTCTTAGATGCGGAGGAGGAAAGAAAAAGAGCGGTTCGTTGTGTTTATAACCTCATATTTAATTCTAATCCACGAAAGTTTCAGCTCCTCGCTCCTCCAATTACAGAAGAGATTCGTGGAATGTGGCGACCGGTCAAAATGCAGCAGCATGATACAAGTATGATTAGGAACAACTTCTCGTTCCCTCTACGCTGGCGTTCTCTGATGTCGCATGTTTGTTACGATTATTCAAACGATCGTCTCTCGAAGTACAGCAAACTATGCTGTAAGACATACGATCGTTATGAACTCAAATATGGGGTCGACATGAACCCAGGAGGAGGTCACGCAAGAACTTTTATCAAAGACTCTAAACTCGTCACAATTTGGACTGATGCTTCTGGAAAAAAGACTACTGAGGAAAGATTCATCGAAGAAGGCCAGCTCCATGTGGTTTTCACCAACACTGGCGGATATAAGACAACCAGAGTCTACGAAAGGGTCAAAAGCAAAACCGACGTCATCTACTCAATCGGAAGCGCCTGCCGTCACTATCTCAAGTTTTGGTGATTGATCCGATTTTCATTGATCTCAGTAAATGATTGAATCTCATTCTCTACTTGTAAAGTTCCTATGCTACATCACCTTTTTTCTAAAGTTTGTAATCCTATTCAAAAATGTACAAAAACACCAAAAATATATTTTGTATATCGCATTTCTTGTCAAATCGCTTTTGCAAACGTTCATAAATATAATTCTGATCTACTTTTTGAAAAACCGTCAATAAACCTCTTATTCTACAGTACTCTCCCGAATCCTTAAAATGTTCATTTTCAAACTGCAGAAAGTGCGCGCCAGTGCACTCACGGCGCGAGACTTTTATTTCTGAATTCCGCAGCTCTTCTCAATTTTTGCATGTTTTGCGTGACTTTCTTTGACAAAATATGTTGAAAACAAAGAATTCTGTTTTTAGATACGAAATGTAAATTAGTACAATACCTGGATTTTTGGTATAAAAAAATACAAAGCGAATTTCCGTGCGCAAGTTCTCGTGATCTTTTTTTAGTCAAATCTCAATGAATTCGTATAATTAATTGTTAGTTTCCAGGTATGGCTTCTAGTTCGACCGCATTTTTTCTAAAAGACGCCGGATTCCACATTCGGAATGTGCCGAAGGAGTGGAACGACTGGAACTTGTTCCATGTCTTCCAAAGTTTCGGAAGAGTTGGATATTGTCGTGTCGCCGGACAGCCCAACGACAATCAAGTGCAATTGGGGTGATTAACTAAGAAAAAAACAAAGAAATAAACGAGAGATTTAAGGTTTGTGAATATGTTGTCGATGGCAGATGCTGAAGAAGTTCGCAAAAATCTCACTGATGGAATCCTTATAGGAGAGAACTACACGTTGAAGGTGAGTATATATTTTTTCTAAACATACTTATGAAAGCCGATTTCCAGGTCAGTGACCACAAGAACATTGGTGGAGCTCTTCTTCCAATGGCATCCATCTCCGTCCAGAAGCTACTTTCCTCTCCACCACCGAAAAACAGCCCCATCCTTCTCTCATCTTCTTGGCTTCCACTCAACAAAGAGATTGAGGTTTGAAGGTTCTTTTTGGCACTGCCTAATCCTAATTTTCCAGGTTGACGTCGTGGATTATCTTCCGTCTTCTTCCGTCGCAGAGGATCTCTTCGCGTTGACGGTACTCCGTTTGAATGATCCAGTCGCGAAGGAAAAATATGATACGATGCACGAAAAGATGAACGCCTACGCCCAATTAGTGCCATTCGAATCAGATTTTCCTATTGGATATGATGGAGTGTACCGCGAATCACCTCGTTCAATTCTTCGTGCTCGCCGTATTTCGATTACCAAACTTTACCTTTTGGACCTTGGGAGAATCGTTAATTTCGAAAAGAACCGATGCTTTCACCTTCCAAAAGTATTCCAATCGATCCCTACAAGAGTGAGTGATTATCTTGAAGTATATTGAAAAAACATTGTGATTAGGTCTCTCTCTGCGGTCTCGATGGTCTCACATGGTCGAAAGCAGCGATTCCGTCATTTGACAATATCCGTGAAGTTGTTCAAAAGTGGGGACAAATGGAGAACTCAACTATTCAAGCCATCTGCTTCGGATTCCAAGGGTGCATAAACATGATAACCCTGTATTGTGGAAAGTGTAAGTTTTTCTAAAAATAAAGTTCCAATTCTTAAAAACCTGAATTTTCAGCCGTCCTCGCCGAACGCCTTCACCGGAAAGGAGTCTGCGAGTACCTGCCGAGAAGTCAGCAGCCACGTTATGCCTACTCTCGTGAAGCACTTCTTCAACACAATAACAACGGAATGGTAAGATAGTTATTTTTGAATTCATTTTTCGTATTCTTTACGTTTAGACTGCTCACATTTCGAACGATGTTGACGTTGTCAAGGACCTTCTCAAGAAAATCGATGGAGTCAAAAATATGCTCCGTAATTTCTAACTTATTTTCATATTCTCCCATATCATCGAATTTTTCCTGTTTTAAATTGCACATGATTTCAAAAAATAAACGAGCTTAATCTTAGTAACTTGTTGTCTTCCGTTCAAATCAAAGAGCAAAGTGTAATTTTATTTAGAAACCCTTTTCTTGTGAGATTCATTCCCATTTATACAAAAAAGTTAAATTAGTCAAAGTTGCACAAGATATCAAACATTCGCAAGCGTAATCGACAGTCCCGAGTTTACAGACAAGTATTAATTAGTTTTGTTGTTCCGAAGTTGATTGAACCATTGATCTCAGCGTTGGAGATTCACTGCCACTCAACATCTCGATTGATCCGACATCGGAAAGCTGATCTTCGTCGTCATCGGCATTCCAGACATCTTCGTTCAAAAAGTGCTTCACCACTTTTTGACGCATCATTTCCAATTTGCTGGCGCACATCGAAATTTCATTGCCGAGTTCTGAGGCAGCTCCGCTCTCCAAAGTCTGAAAAGAATCAACTGATAGACAGTCGGAATCTTATGATTTTACCTTGACACTCATGGCAAGAGTCACTCCATCGAGAACGATTCCAATAACAGCCACACTGTGAAGGACTCCTTTCACAAGAGACGATGAAAGACGACCCTGGAAAAGATAGTTATTATAAAAAGCTCTTAGAGAATAGTGAAATACCATTGAAGTTATGGCGAATCTTGCTCCTAATCCAGTGATTCCAGTCACTCCTCCACCGAAAACTGTCTTCAGTTTATTTTCGATATCATCATCATTCGTGAAATGTTTACAGAATTCTTCATCTTCTACAATCTTCTTGATAGTTTCCATCAATTCTTTTCGTGATTCGAGTAGTTCTTCGAAAAGTCTTCCATCTTCCGCAAGCAATACGGTCACCTCTTTGTGTAGGTTCTTCAATACAACATGCTTGGTAACTCCAGTGGCAAAATTTGAAACTCCAGCTGCTGTTCCAACAATCAGACCAGCGATGGCAACTGGAGGCATTAGAACGAGTCCACCGATGACTGCGAATCCGGATGCTATTCCCACAGAACTTCCAACTGTCGTCGATATTGCGCATCCTTTCTCCCAGTTGTCGAGCTGAATTAGTTCAGTTTAATCTTTTTATAAAGAGAGCAACTCAGTTGTCTATTTTCCCAAGGCTTTATTTTCGAACATTGAAAGCCACTTTCAAAAATCCTTACTTTCTGGGCGATCGCCTCCATTTGTCGTGTCATTCTTCTCCGATTATTACTCCATTTATCCAGAAACTCTTGTGTTCGTAGTGCCTTTTCACTGAGCTCTTTTGACATCGATTTTGGAATCTAAAAATCAAAAACAAACATGGTAATCAAGCTGCAAATCAAAATTTAAACTTACGAAAAGCAAGCTCTCCAAAGAACTATAAATTGGAATCCCATTTTCTTCTGATCTTTCAGCCGATTGTGAGGTCGTCTCCTCGTTTTCGTCCTTTATCTGCATTGTTCTCTGAATTTGGAAAAGTTAGAAAAAATTCATCGAAAAGAAAAAGAATCCAGTTTATTAATACAAAAAATTACGAAATTGAAGAAATAGCGGAAAGAAAATGAAGGGAAAAGATGAAATGATACCACAGAAAAGTCATATCCTACACATCAGATGACAAACTAGAGAAGTTTAGAGAGTAAAAAGTATTTCGCAACTGCCAACAGAAATGAAACGTAGACTTTTCTGCAGCAGGTTTCGGCGTTCTTTTATTTTACAGACTTCCTTCTCTTAAAGGCATCATGCGCAGTATAGAGGAAATAGAAAGTAAAAAAGCTAAAGTCGTGTCTCAGATGGAGAAAGTAATAAGGATTCAAGAAAGAAAAATAGTTTCGGTGGGTGGGAAAATCACACACCTTCTTACTATTTCTCAAACGAAACCACATGATTTTTGATAAACCCTTATTCAGCTTGAAAACAGAATGTACTAAGATTTTGGTAGGGTGCAATAAATATCATAAATATTTAAAGGGAGTGAATGAAAGAGGACAAAAATGAACAAAAAAAAAGATAGAATCGATTGAAGAATCACATGTTTACACCCGATGGCCTCTCCTCCTCCTCTTCTGTCGTTCTCGGGGGCCTCCCATGACACGTTGACCCTCTCGAAGAGAGATACAGAGATGGTAGAGAAATGGAAAGGCTCGAGACCATCGTTTCAAAAGGTGGCATACATTGGTTGATTCCCACATGAATTAGGACTACGGTAATGCTAGTATTCGGGGTACAATTTCAAAGGGAGAGGAATTGACTAAATTATGATGAGGAAAAAAGGGGCGAAACGAGGCATTATTATCACACATAGAAGAAGAAAATAGTTCCCAAGTATTATATTGATAAGAGAGTTCAGTAGAAGCGAAATTGACAAAAGAGGAATAAAAGACGAGGTTTCGATGATTGCTGATGTTTGGCTCCTACATCTTGATTGTGAGTACACCATTAACGATCCTGAAAGAATAAATTATTGAACTGATACATCAATTTTTTCCCAAAACCAAAACTAAAAGAAGGGGATTTCTAGAACAGAGAACACATATGATGTTTGAACTCCTACAAAATATTCCAGAGATAAATTACATCTCTGAAAAGATCTCTGTGATGCACAGAATAAGAGCTTGAAAACGAAATTAACGATAGAGCCAAAATGAACAAACATGTTTTTTGGTCAGGTTTTGTTTGTTTGCATTCTCACAGAGAAAAAACCGAGGAATAAACAGCTGACCGTGACTAGCTATTACTAAAATAAGAGGATCAGATTTAAAGAAAAAGGAGGTTGCGCCGTTTCAGTTTTGATATTTCGAAGTCAAAGGATTTTACATGCCTAGAACAGTTGAAAGAAGCACACTGAATAAATTGTAACCACAGAAAAAAACCTCGCACACAACATTTAGAAACCAAATAAATGAAATAATAAACGTTTCCAAAAAGTTTCAAAACCCAAAAAAATCATCAAAGTCACAGGAACAGAACTGAAAATTTTGAATCTTAATTTCCCATGAAACAACGACCAAAACACAACATTAATAAAACCAAAAACTACAGGGAGAACTTGCCCTCTTCTGATTTCCAATAAATTATGTCTTTTCTCCAGTGGCTGGAGGGGCACGCTGAACAATCAATTATGATATTTTTGTTGTTGGCATATTTTAAAGAACTAAAGGCAATCCTTATTTCAACTAACCGACATATAGGAAGCAAAGGAGGTAGAAAGTGTTGACCACTTCTCTGCAACTTTGGAAGCTCCTGCGCGGAAGGAATCTTTCAAATCAGACATATCAGGAACCTGAAAAATTTGATGATCAAAGAGTTGCAGTTTCGTTAAACAATTGTTTTTAAAAAACAAAGGCTTACTTGGGTAGATTGTCGGTTTTGACTTCCATTTCCCCACAAATCTTCTGATCCAAATGAAGTTTGGCCTTCACATTTGGAAAGAGCACTTTTCGTTTCGAACTGAAAATTTTAGTTTTAAAACTTCAATATACAGGAACACTTACGTCCATTTCCGGCGTTCCGAAGTACATATCGCTAGAAATAGCTTTTGCGTTTCCAAACTTCTTTTGTAGATCAACATCCGAAATTGGAGCTGATCCAGCTGTGAGGCGAGTTGTTGGTGCACGTGATGTGGTAGATGATGATGAGGAAGCGGTATAACGAGATTTTCTATAATATGAAATAACTTTGAAACTTTTAACACGAATTGAAGCAAAAACTCACTGGACAGGTTGTGTCTCAAATGAATCAAAGAAATCATCTTCCTTGTTGTTCTTGCTACTTCCTCCAGAGGTATAATCTTTAGTGAAGAAATCATCTTCATTGCTTGTAGTTTTCTTTCCATATTTATCATCAATAACTTCCCAATCATCCTCATCTTTCGGTGGTGCAGACTTTTTGAATGTAAGAACATCGTCTTGTTTGATGGATCGAATGCCACCTGCTACTGAGTGAGCAGCACGAGTTCTACCAACTCCTCCCATACCCAATCTATCAACTGAAGCTGCTTTCGTCGGATCTTTAGCGACTTTTGCCTGAGAA
This sequence comes from Caenorhabditis brenneri, assembly GCA_000143925.2. Lineage (NCBI taxonomy): Eukaryota > Metazoa > Nematoda > Chromadorea > Rhabditida > Rhabditidae > Caenorhabditis > Caenorhabditis brenneri. The sequence goes on along the minus strand of GL380274.1, from coordinate 4,216 downwards.
ACAATATTTAAAATGAAATCTTTTTTTAAAAGAATATTACCTCCATTTGTTTTCTTTGAGCATCAATATCTTGCATGGCAAACTTCGCGCTCAATTTTTGCAAAGCTGCGGCATCATCCGCCTTTTGTTTGTTGTCGAGTTCAGTTTGATAAGCAAGTTTGTTAGCAGCAATCTCGGCTTCCTGTTGTTTCTCTTTCTCAGCTGCTCTTTGTTCGATTTCATCGAAATTGATTCGAACCTTTTGAGCTCCGAGAGTATTCTTCTTGGCTCCCAAAGTTGCTTTTTTGATTGGTTTTTTGAGAATAACTGAAACTGGAGCAGCCGTTGGAACAGGAACTGAAGCATCCAAATGGTCTACACTCGGTCCATGTTGAGAATCTTCTGTTTTGTGTTCAGTTATGTAGGCATCCGATGACAAAGATGTAGCAGAAGCTGAAGTATGCCCAAAGTCTTGAGCGAAGAAGTCTTCTTCTTCCTGAAAATTTTTTTATAAAGTTGAGAACATTGAAAATAACTCTCTTACAGCTGTTTTCTCTTCGGCATGTGTGACAGTGTCAATGATTAATTGAGTTCCATACTTCCTTTGGGCCTCTTGGCATATTGCTGCTAGTTTATCACGGTACATTTGAGCAGCCCTACTCTTGTATTTCTGTTGAGCCTCGGTGGTGTTACAGCCGTGAGCTTTGAAAAACTGTGTAGCATTTCCATTTCCTCCAAGCTGCATAGCTCTCAATTGAAGCCACGTCCAATTAGTATCCAGATTGGTAGAACGAACAAACGTTAGATGAACACCAAGATTACGATGAACGGCCGAACAGTCGATGCATAAGAAAACACCGTAAGTAACAGTGCACCAGGTTGGATTACGGGCACCACAGTCGAAACAGAGCTGAAAAAATGGTTCCGTATAAGTACCTCATTTTTTTAAAAGCATTCTCTTACCTTGTTCGGAGGAAGAGCTCTCATCTTCCGCATTGCTGTCTGCAAATCGACTTTTGAGGGACCATTCTCGTCGGACATTCTCCTGAAAGAATTAAAGTAAAGAACGCCACAAGCCACAACATGTTGAGAAAAGCATGAAGAAAGCTGTCAGACAGCTGTACAAGAACATAAAATCAATCGGAGAAGCTAAGGAAGAAACCGGTTTCCGTGAAAGAAGAAAAACTTTATGCAACCCGCATCAGATCAGGAAGTTGCTGTACTGACAAGAGAATACGTATCAATGTTCATCCTAATGAATTTGATGAAAATCGACTGAAAATAATCGATTTCCAGCTTTACAACATGATTTTGCAGTCCTTCAAAAGATGCTTCGCATTAAAAAAGTGAAGGACACGTCGAATGTACGCAAACACCACCTCTGCGGCCGCGACATATGATTTTACGAACAATTCAGGAATTCAATCCGGATGCACCAAGTTATTAGGGAAATTGAAAGAAGAGTAGTGCAAATTATTCTGAAAGTTAGAAAAACGAAAACATATAATTTCAAAGAAAGAAAGGCCACGTGTTTGCTGATTTAAAACCCTAATAAATTAAACAACAGCATAGAAAAATAACAAGAACACAACATACTCCATTGTCAATGCTTCCACTGGTTTTCAAGAAGTTTTCGTAAAAAAAACTGAAATGAAAGTGTTGATTGAGAAATTAATTTCACGCCAGCGTGACATTAAAATATTTGGAATTTCCAAAAATGCCAACACAATACGTGAAAACAAAATTTTATTTCTGAAAATGGCAGAAGGCTCAAAGGAGGTATTACCAGCTTATGTGCCGTTGCACAAATACTCCAAAAGCTTTGTTGATGCAATTGGCCTTGAGAAGTCTAAACGAACGTTCGACGATATCGAAGACGATCAAAAGTCATTGTTTGAAAGACACGAGCATAGGAGGCCAAAAACATACTTTTTCGAAGCAAAAAGTAATATTAGAGTGAGGATTTATGTAAAGTTGAAACATATTTCACGAAAATAACGTAATTATAGCTCCATCTCCGTCGGTATTCTCTTATTCTTGTGGCCTTTTGCTTCTTCCCGATCTACTATTCTTTGATGTACAGTTCTGAGCGAAAATACAAGATAGCACTATCTGGAATGATTTATTCTGATTTTCAGATTCTGTGGGCCGCCTGAATTAGAGTTTTACGACTTGAAACTGTCAAGTCCATCTTTTAACAAGTATGAACCAAGTAATCAATGTTCAAGTGTAAAACAATCATTAAGAACTGTAAGAGTGTTTCAGCATTACATTTTATAGATTTTGTTTCAGGGAATAATGGCGTTGCTCGTCTTTTACGGTTTGAAGTTCTACAACAAATTAGTTCTTTCTTTTTTCTACCTTCTTCTCCTATTTTATTTTGGTTGGGAAGTACGGATTGCTGTACTGGAATGGTCAAAATCTCCAAATGGTCTGCTGTTTTGGTTGACCATTTTAAGTGGAATACTTTTCAGCAATCACAAAAGTTGAATCCGGATTTCACTATGTTAATTTGTCATTTCGTGTTATTCAAACTGCTTCGATATTCCCGTTGCTGGTGGGAGGATACTTTCTGATAAGGTTTGTGATTTCTGAAACAACCGGGAAGTTTATTTTCAGCTCTTATTCCTGTTCCCTTATGTATACTGTCTTTCAGACATATCCATCGGAAATCAACAGAAAAAGAAATCACTCGTCGACAAGTCAAATATGAAGATGAACGTCGTACTCTCAGGAATAGAAAGGCGGAGATGAAGTATGTGGAAGAAGCAGTAAAATCACAGGCTCAAGCATTGAAAAAACAAGAACAGGAAGATGCACAGAAGAGAATAGAAGATGACAACGAATTACTTGTGAGAAAGCACCGAATCTCACAAATGGAGAAGGATATTAATGAAAGAGAAAGGAAAAGAAATGAGGAAAGATTAGCACAATTGGAACATTGGAAAAAAACGAAAGACAAAGAGAGACAAGAAAAAAGAGAGAAGAATATGAAAGTTATTCTCGGGGCAGAGTTCGAAGAAGATTAATTATTACTTACTTTTGATTTTTTAAATGAAGTTTTTTCCTAAATTTTATAAACTTTGTTTTTGATCTTCGACTCACACTTTCTGATTTAAACACCATATTCAATATACAGTAATTCTATTCATTTAAATATCCGAAAAAATTCAATTTTTCATTTGATGAAAAAACAAGTTCATAAATTAAAATAAACCCATCAATTAATTGTTAACCCGAATAGAAAACAACCGATTTGAAGCCATAATATTTTTCGAGTGAGTTGCCAACATTGATGAGGACGCCGGTGTTTCACTGCTGCTCTTTTGATTTTGCTTTCCGAATACTTTTATACGAATAGCTTCTCGAATCGCTTCATTTATCAAAACCATCACAAGTCTGAAATCAAAACTTTTATTCTGATTTCAGAAGAACGGCTTCCTCAAAACTAAAATCTTACCCTTCTAACGTCCTAGCTAACACTCTGGAGTATGCACATACAATGAATTGATACCATAATGCCGAATAAAAGGACCATGCATATGTGGTATTGAATGTGTCAATTGCTATTATCAAATCTTGACAGACACTTTGAAACAACATTCTTCGATTCCTTCGTTGTCGATTCAAATGTTGAATTGAAGATATTTTGGCAGTTTTCTGAATTGAACAAGTTGATTATAAGCATCAAAAACAAAAAAAAAAACTAACAGCATCTGAAACTAGTTTCAGGAAAACTATGACATTGAAAGTGTTAGAGATGAATGACATTGAGAATGCAAAGTAGGTGAAGAAAGAGCTCAGACGACTAGAGCATGGAGTGGATTCAGGAACCCAACTGATGAGGTCTAGTTCAAAAATGAAATTACAGCCATCTGGAAATTGAAACAAGGCGACTATACTGGATTTTAAGGAATAGTTACCCATAAATCCAGGAAGTGATATTGTAATGGATAGAATAAAAATGATTGATAAGAATATCTGAAAAATATTATTTTTCCAATTTTGAAGAAGGATGTCCAATCAGATGTTACAAATTCAAAAAGGTTATTAAAAGATCCCAAGGACTATATTTCCCATAACAAGTTTACCCAAATTGATCAAGTTTCAACAAGAAAAAACTCACTCTATTCGGTGAATATTTATATTTTGAATGGTAAGCTTGTGGAAAATAAACTGCCATCAACCGATTTCCAGCTAACAAAATTTGTGTGTGGGACCTGAAACTGATATGTGT